>JAXCGZ010017358.1:5000-17500 GCA_037179515.1 Halocaridina rubra | reverse complement strand
AGCTTTTGTATATAGATAGAGTTATGAATCAAAAGTAGTAATTATTGATACATATAGACATGCACATACATATACATATACACATATACATACATATATACATATAAATACATATACACATACATATACATATACACATACATGCACACATGTACACACATATACATACATATGAGCTCTTGAGGGAGGGGGTTAGAATACTTCCTCCATGTTCCCCTGCGTGTCGTAAGAGTAGACTAAGTGGGGCGGAGCGAAGGGAATGAAAGAACCCTTCTCTGTACTTTCTCTTCCCAGAAAGTCAGAGCATTATTCCTTTACTCAGCCACTCACCTTATAAGGGGAAAAGTGGCTTATGTATATAAAAAGGCATATGAGAGAGAGAGAGAGAGAGAGAGAGAGAGAGAGAGAGAGAGAGAGAGAGAGAGAGAGAGAGAGAGAGAGAGAGAGAGAGAGAGAGAGAGAGAGAGAGAGAGAGAGAGAGAGAGAGAGAGGGGGGTATTCCCTCCACCCCTCTTTTTTTTTTTTTTTTTTTTTTTTTTTTTCAAAGTTATAGAAATATCAGATAATATACAAGAAAGTAGACTAAGATGGTATGGTCATGTCGTTAGAAGGGATGAACAGTATGTTGGGAGGAGGGTGATGGAAATGGATATACAGGGTAGAAGGAGAGGGAGACCAAAGCGTAGGTGGATGGATTGCATCAATGATGATCTGAGGTCTAAAGGTTTGTTGGGTGATGAGGTATGGGACAGAAATAAATGGAGAAAACTGACCAGAAACATCGACCCCACATAAATGTGGGAAAAGATGTAGACGGAGAAGAGGGTAAAAGAATTACATTTTCAACGTTGGGTATACACTAAGTACAGGATATAAGTTCTCTGGGTTGCAAAAGTGCACACAAAGTTCAAAGTAGCTCAGGCCAAGAGGTCTGAAGTCCTTAAGCTTTGTGCACTCTGCAATGTAGTGTACTAAATTGTTGCCCCCTTCACACTCACATAAATGGCATTTTGAGTGTTCTGGGTGCTTTCTACCAGTTTTCTCGCAATTCACCTCCCATATATTTCTATAACCAAGTCTTATACGGGCAGCAACTCTATCACAGTCACCTGTAAGCATTTTACCCATGCTGTATTTGTGTCTCAGCCTTCTGAAGTTTTCATAATGTTGGATCGAACAGCTGCTTACATGTTGTGTGAGTGTAGAAAGTTCTTGCTCTTCCATAATCTCATTATACAACATTGTTTTAAACTGAGTCAGTGTGGTTATAGATTCAGACACTGAACTCTCAGTTGCCATTTTTGCCAGCCTGTCAGCCTTTTCATTACCTACTATCCCAACATGGGAGGGTACCCATGAAAACTTAACTTGGAGTTTAAGTTTTGCGCAATCAATAAGAGCCTCTTGAATTTCAGCCATGTGAGTTTTGTAGGAGCTTTTTAATGATCTCAGTGACAGAAGCGCACTCTGCGAGTCACAGAATATGATAGCATTTCTCCTAGCACTGAGAACATGTTCAATAGCAAGTTTTAGACCAACAATTTCACATTCGGTGATTGATGACCATTTTGGCATACTCAGTGCTTTGTCAAATATTTGCTGCCCTTCAAAATTTTCATAAACTACAATGCTGCACCCAGACCCTCCTGCACTGCTTGTGTGAGACCCATCAGTGTAAATGCAGAGTGTTTCATTGTTAGTTGGGAAACTAGTTTCAATAAAGGCTTCAATTTCATCTAACCATTGATGTTTTTTAATAATTGGAGCAACATTCGGACCAGATGATAATATTGGAAAGAGAATTTCTGGCCCAATCCTCTTGCAAGGATTTATTAATCGTTCAGGACCACTCTCAGTAAAGAGTGTTACATTATGTTTTTTTGTCTCATTGGTTATAAGCTTAAATACTTTGGGGTGAATTTGTCTTTCATACTGTATGTTACTTTTTATTAGTGATTTAATGATTGTTGGCGCTGACTGCGGCCCTTGCAAATGACCAGCATTACATGGATGAGGCTGAGCTGATTTCGCTAGTTTAACTCCAAATATCACAGCTGACTGTTTGATATGTTCTATCAAAGGTGGGAGGTTTAATTCATGTTGCATATTTATAATTCTGGTGCTCATAGGGCAGCCAAGAATAATCCTCATAGCTTTGTTCTGAATTTTTTCTAGGGGTCTTAAGATAGAGGTAGTCATAGTACAGAGCTGCAGGGTGTGATAGTCGACTAATGACCTGACATATGCGAGATAGAAAGTTCGGCATATGTTAATTCCAACACCAGATACCCTATTGGCAAGAAGCTTTAACGGTCTGAGTCTCTGTTGCAGTCTTTCACACAAATCTTTGACATACTCTGTGTGAGGGGGAGAAGGAACTGGTATTCCCAAATATTTGTGATTTTCGCACACCTTAACCATTTGATTGCTTAATACAAGGTGAGGCTCTTGCGAGATACTGGAAAAGTACTTTGTTTTTGGAGTTGAAATGACAAGACCAATGTCTTTTGATACTTGAGAAAAGTCATTAAGTATTATTTGCATATCATTGGCAGAAGGTGCCCTTATACATATGTCGTCTGCATAACATATGATGGTGCATTCATCATTTGGTAGTCTGAGAGACTTGAGAAGCTTATCCATTAAGATGTTAAAGAGAAGGGGAGACAGAACTCCTCCCTGAGGAGTTCCCAGTGTAAATTCCTTTTCGCTGGAAGTAAGATATCCTTTATAGTACACTTTAGAGGTTCGACTACTTAGGTAGCATCTAATTAGTTGCAGTAGTTTACCTTTGACCCCTAAAGTTGCTAAATGATCCAAAATAACGGTTCTATTTGCAATATCAAAGGCATTTTGCAAATCTAGAAAAACAGTGACTTCAGAGCAGTGCTCAACATTCATAAATTCTACAAAACAGTCTTTGGTACTTTTTCCTTTCATAAATCCATACAAATTATTTGATAATTTTCCCTCGAGTGTGAAATCAAGTCTGTTAAGAATGACTCTCTCAAAGGCTTTGCAGAAGCAGGATGTCAGAGAGATAGGTCTTAATTTTGTACTTTCTTTTTTGGAATTGGAATAATAATGCTTTTTTTCCATTGTTCTGGAAGTGTGCCCTCATTATAAATAGTGCTGAATAAAAACTGAATTGGATTAATACCATTACAAATATCATCATTAAGATCTCGGATTACTTGGTACGTAATGCCATCCTCACCCGGAGAGGTGCTCTTCCCATGGGAGAGAGCAAAGTCCAACTCATTTTTGGTTATGTAGTCAATGAATCTGTCCTCTTCCATTGTTCTTGCACAGGATAATTCTATGTTCATCATTCTTTCAAAGTCAAGATTTCTTAATCGTTGTTGAATATCGCAAGGAAGGTTTTCAAAGGAAGATGTCTTAGAGTATTGTAAGAGAAGTTCTTCAGCAAGAGTTTGGGAATCATTTGTTTGTGACACACTGATGTTTTTGCCAACCAGAGCATTAATTGACTGCCAGATTTTAGAACTACTCGTATGAGCATTGATAGACTGTAGGAAGTTTTGAAAGTGCTTAATTCGGACATCACTTTTAAGCTCACGGTACTCTCGTAGAGTAAGTAGCAGATTTTCAAGAGTGGTTGCATTGTTGTCCCTTTTATACATATCAACTGCACTGTCTACCTGTTTTTTAAATGTGTTTAGCTTGTTATCTTCTGTCCAATTGTTTTTCTTCTTGATTGCCTTGTGTTTAGGCTTGTGTATGTAAGTTCTATGGAATAAATATATCCGTTCTATTAAGAGATCATAGATTTCTTGGCCTGTAATGGTCTGAATATCTATATTTTCAAATGTAGAAGCCATAAAAGAGCGAAAAGGGGCAACGAATTCAATAGGAATATTTATCTGCTTTCGTTTATGTGCTTGACAAATGCCGGAATCGAGTAGGAATGTGCTCTCAAGTGCAAAATGGTCAGACAATAGATCGTCTATTCTTCTGCAAGTAAAGTCTTTCCCATATTCTAAACCATGATAAAATATGTAGTCTAGTCTACCACCTCTAAGGTGGGTACGCAAACGTGGTCCTAGTAAGGTAAAATTGTTATCACTAATAAACTCATAGAGCCGTCTGCCATTGTAATTACAGATGTTATCAGATGTTTCTGCAAATTCTTTGTGCCTTGCATTAAAATCTCCAGCGAATATAATGTTCTCATACATAAGGGGATGTGGTAATTTTGCTTCATTAAAGGCATCAGTTCCAATATATGTATTACAAACATAAAAAGGATTGGTTTTGACATTTATTTTGAAAAGCATATATGTGACATTCTTGTTATCCTCACCATCATTACTTGGATTAGTGCTGGTTTCGATTAACTGATGGGGAATGCAGTTACTAATATAAGTGGTGAGGCCTTGCTTACTATCAAGCGAATATTTGGAATAGCCTCTTATGTTGCACAACTGATGAGAGTGCAAACTTTCTTGCAGACATACAAATGTTGGTTTCTCTTTTTTAACATAGTGCAAAATATCCACAAATCTTTTCTTCAAAGAATGAATATTGAAAGTTAAGATTTTGTAATGCATGAAAAGATCAGAACGCATAATTAGGGCCTTGATAACAAGAATTACAGTAATAATCACAAAAGTAATGAGTACAGTAACAATCACCAGTGTCACAACAGCAGTTATGGTAACTGTTATGAGAATGATGATTCACACATACAAGCATACACATATATATGTGCACATACCTGCATATATATATGCAGACACATGCACACACACACATGCACACATGAAAATACCTAATTATAGTAATAATCATGAAGTTAATGATTATAATAACAATCACTAGTGTCACAACAGTATTCACACCAACAGCTATATGAATAGTGATAGACATATACATGCATACCCGTATATATGTACATGTACCTGCACACATGTATGCACATACATGCACACACACAGATGCATACATACAAATACTTGTATACTCACATGCAAACATGCATACATATACATGCACACAAATACACATGTGCACATGAGCATGAATGAATACCCATGTATGCACACTTACATACATGAACACATGAATACACATACACACAAACATCAGTACAGTAATATACTTATGCATGTTTGCATAAGCATGCATATGCACAGAATATTTTTGTACATATGTGCACAGAGCAGCACACGACCACATACATACAAATACACACGTGTGTATGCTCACATACACATGTGTGTACGTATACATCGATACATACATGCAGACGTACTTCCATGTACACTCGTATACATACATGCAGTCAAATATTCACAAACATACGCACACACGTATATGCATATACATATACATATACACATACACCCACATACCTACATACATGAGAATCTCCTTATATATGCATGCACATGCACACACACACACATATCTATTTATGAAGAAAAGGTATGACATAGAGATAAGAGACAGGTTCATTGTAGTAAGAAGGGTGTGATTAATTAGAAAGAAAGAAAAAAAAATAAAGAATAGAAAGTTGGGAGAGTGATATCTGCATCTAATTATCTGCAGTGTTAAGGAATTTTACCTGTTCAAGTATGAGGGCTTTACCTTTGACTTTAGCAGCTCGTGTTATTCGGGTTCTTTGAGCTATTTCCTTGTCACTGCCATTATCATTTTGAGATGATATAGGACAAACCTTAAATGATTCATTTGTCATGTTTTCAAGCTGAATCATTAATGTAGCTACTTGCTCTTTTAAGTTTTTGAGCATCTTTTCATAGGAGTTATTTTTGCACTGTAGTTCTCGGTCGTTATCTCTGATAGTTTGTTCATTCACTGTTACAATTTGTTCATTCACTGCAGTGATTTGTTCCTTCACTGCTACAGTTTGTACCTGAACTGCTTCATCTGTAGTTGTCAGTAATGATTCACCCTCGGCAGATCCTGTATCTTGGCTCTCCGAGGTGATACTATCTTCATTCTGCTGGGAACAGTTATGCTCCCACATATTTTCAGTGACTGTGCCACATCGTGAGCAAGTCCGGGACCGAGGAGTTGTTGTGATGGGCCCAACAGTCTCTGCTGAACATTTTTGATAAGTGTGCCCCTTCTGGCAATAGAGGGAGCGCTGGATGTTGGTTGAAGATTTTTCTTGCACTTTGAGGATAGGGGGATCTTTAATCCCTGGAAGAAGGACAATTTCTTCTGGAGGATTGACTTCAATTGATTTCCACATCATCTTTAGAGTCGAAGATTCTTTTCCATCATACTTTAAGCGTTGTAGGCTTTCGATGTATTTTCCATCTTCATTTTCTAAGAGGGAGTGCAGTTGTTCTTTATTCCAATAAGTAGGAAACCCTTTAATGAAAAATGTTCTAAGAGGTGGCTTATCCTTTGACACGAATTGGAGCCCCCCATGCACACCCCTTTGCAATTCTTCAATAAGATGCTTGTTTTTCCTCATGACATATAGATGATTAAACCACCATTTGCTTTGGTTGGGAATGCTCAGCAAATGATGGTGAATGGGAAGGAATTTATTCCTCCATTGAAATTTTTCCGCGAGAGATATACCTTCTGGAAAGCTTAGAAGGTGAAAATCCTTCCTTGGGAACACAGACCTAGGTTTGATACCTCTGTCTTTGACCAGTACCTTCGTTGAGGAACGTGTTCCCCTTTCAGGTGGGGGGGTAGCCATAAGGAGAGTATTTGGTGATGGGGGTGTAAGGAGGGGTGGTCAAATTCAGAGCTTGGTGTCGTTTTCAAGTATATGCCTCTCTTGCGCTGAGCCTATCAGACTGGTGTGTGTGTGTGTGTGTGTGTGTGTGTGTGTGTGTAAGTATTTTAACACACACAATGATGCACTGGTAGGGAGGTATGAGATTCCCTCTCGCACTCACTATGGGGTATGTTCTTTACCACAGCCGTAACGGTCAGAAATATAGTAAATTGAGTCGGAATTTTCTTTCTTTAAAGTATATTTTTCAAAAACGTTATTTTACTCGATATTTATTTATTTATTTTCTTTTTATTATTTATATATATAGATTTATATATATATATATATATATATATATATATATATATATATATATATATATATATATATATATATATATATATATATATATATATATATATATATATATATATATATATATATATATATATATATAAAACTATGTTTGTATACAATATAATTGTCACTCCCCCCTTCTTTCTGTCCTTTCCCCAACAAAAGGACGATGTTTTAGCGTGACCTAACACCAAGGGTGTCAGGGACGAACTGTTTCAGTTTCCTTACGTAGCTATAACCATTCAAATTTACAATATTCACGTGCTTCTCATAAAACAGAATTATATATATATTTATATATATATATATATATATATATATATATATATATATATATATATATATATATATATATATATATATATATATATATATATATATATATATATATATATATATATATATATAAGTACACACATGCACATGCGTACACATTGCAAATACTATATTGCTGCTCACAAATCCTAACACCTCTCCTCAATCTAGCTTCCACTATACTTTCCCATATCTTCATGTTAATGCTAATCAACTTTATACCCTTGTATTTACAGTATCTCTTTACCTCTCCCTTGTTCTTAAAAATTGGTACCATGATACTTTTTCTCCACTCTTCAGGTATCCCTTCAGCTTCCAAGACTTTGTCAAACATCCTGGTTAAAAATCCCATTGCCATATCTCCCAGACATCTTGCCTCCGCTTGAATATTATATGGATCAACTGCTTTTCCTCTCTTTATCCTTTTCATTTCATAGCTGTTCTCACTTCCTCCTCACTGATTCGATGCACTTCCTGATCCAACTATGTCCACAGTATCCATCCTTTTTTCTTTCAATTTCTTCATTCACCAAATCCTGAAAATACTCCCTCCAACTTTTGTACACTTCTCAATTTTCAGCACATTTCCATCAGCATACTTTATTAGCCTAACTAGATGCACATCCTTCCAAGCTTGGTCCATCTGTCCGGCCAATCGGTAAAAGTCCTTTGCTCCTTCTCTTCTATCCAACTTCTCATACAGCTCGTTATAACTCATTCCTTATTCTTTGCCACCTTTCTGCTCGGTTTGCACTTCATTTCCTTATACTCTTGCCTACATCCTTCATCACCTTGGTTACCCAACTTTTTTTTTGTTTTCGCGATTCAGTTTTTGCTTATTTTTCCACCATCAAGTATCTATATCGTCCTTTTTCTTTCCAGAGGTCACTTATAGAACCTTCTTAGCTGTCTCCCTCACCACTTCTGTAGTAGTGTCTCCCTCACCACTTCTGTAGTAGTTACCATTCGTTCAGCCTCTCTTCACCACTATCTTGTGCCTACTTCACTTTTACGCTGAATTTCATTCAACATCCTTCCTTTCTCAACTGCCAACATCCGCCTCCTGGTTCAACCCTTACTCTCTTTCTTATATTCATTTCCAGGGTCATCCGACAGACCAAAATCCGATGTTGTCAGGCCACACTCTCTCCTACCAGCACCTTACAGTCTCCTAACTCTTTAAGGTTGGATCTCCTGTACAAAACATAGTCCATCAGCCTTCTTCTTCTTCCACTTTTATAAATCAACCTGTGCTCCTCCTTTTTCCTAAAACATGTATTCGCCACAGCCACTGCCATCTTTTTGCAAAGTCCACCATCCTTGTTCTTCCATAGTCCTATTCATTACACGGTATCTACCCATCATCTCCTCATTACCTATCCCCAACATGTAAATTGAAAGCTGCTCCAATCATCACTCATTCATACCTAGGTACACTCTGCACCGTTTCATCTACCTCACTATATAAAGCATCCATCTCCTCCATACACTATATGTGGTATATATGCACAGATATCATTCATCATCATCCCTTCATTTCCCAGATTCTCATTCATTGATCACTCTGTCGACACTCTCCTCACCTCTAATACATTCTTAGTGCTTCCTTCCTTCAGGATTACCAATAATAATAATAATAATAATAAAAATAATAATAATAATAATAATAATAATAATAATAATAATAATAATAATAATAATAATAAAAATAATAATAATAATAATAATAATAATAATAATAATAATAATAATAATAATAATAATAATAATAATAATAATAAATAATAACAATAATAATAATAATAATAATAATAATAATAATGATAATAATAATAATAATAATAATAATAATAATAATACCTTAGGGTAGTGGTTTTCAACCTTTGTGTGCCCATGGCCCACTTTTTGGCATCCCTAAGTAGTCATGGCCCTCTGCCCTTCTAAACTGTGTAATATTGATAATAAAATAATTATAAATCATTTTCAAAACATATGTTATATTTTTTTTTCATTTATGAAATTAAGGACTGGCCTGCATTTACTGTAAATTAATAATGTGCATTGTAATAAAAACTCAAATTGTGCTTTTTCATGTATGAAATTAAGCACTGGCCTTTATTTACTGTAAACAAATCTGTGGACTGTAATCACAACTTAGTTACATATTTGCGACCATAATAGAAATAAAAACAATAGTTCTCGGCTGTTCAGTGCAAATGCTGTATCAGCATTGCAGTTAATGTGATGGTTGTGCTTACTTTTGCACTACAAGGATATCACTGCCATTTTGCATATTTTCAGCCCTTGGCTGAACTATTTAAATGAACCGTTATTATTATTATTATTATTATTATTATTATTATTATTATTATTATTATTATTATTATTATTATTATTATTATTATTATTATTTTTATTTTTATTATTATTATTTTTAATTTTATTATTATTATTATTATTATTATTATTATTATTATTATTATTATTATTATTATTATTATTATTATCATTATTATTATTATTATCATTATTATTATTATTATTATTATTATTATTATTATTATTATTATCATTATTATTATTATTATTATTATTATTATTATTATTATTATTATTATTATTATTATTATAATTATTATTATTATTATTATTATTATTATTATTATTATTATTATTATTATTATTATTATTATTATTATTAAACACATACAAACAAACACACATTATTTGAGTGTTAAGATAACCTCAAATTAAATGCATGCTGATACAATTACAAACAAATTATTCACCATACAAAACTCTATTATACCTATAAAGTTATAAGAATGGAAAGAATAACGAGCAAAAAATTTCTGTGGTCAAGGCACGACCATAAATTAGACTGTAAAGACGTACATTTCTCCTTTTACAAAAGTAACATACTGTATGTGGTGCTGGCAAAACCTTGGTGACGAAACCTGTGGTATTATTCTTGCCACCTCTGCTCGTCTTGCTCCGCATTTCCTTATAGTCCTGCCTACTTCCTTCATCACCCTATTTAAATACTCATTAGATCAATCCTAAATTAAATCCACTACAGTAGCAATGCTAACAGTGGAAAAGTACTTTAACTGAGTAGAACATGAAGGCTCACTGGTAGAAGCCGTTCTGAGTGAGCTGTCTGCAAAGTTGCAAACATTCCTCTCAGATTGGTATTGAACTCGTAACAAACCTGCCCTCTCTCTCTCTCTCTCTCTCTCTCTCTCTCTCTCTCTCTCTCTCTCTCTCTCTCTCTCTCTCTCTCTCTCTCTCTCTCTCTCTCTCTCTCATATATATATATATATATATATATATATATATATATATATATATATATATATATATATATATATATATATATATATATATATATATTCCATTTTTTCCTTTTTTGTTTTTTAAATTTCATATATTGTTTTCAGATTTTTTCTCGTAATTTTCATTTTATAAATACTGGTTTAGAAAATGTCCGTGGCCTTCTTGTGATCTGACCATGGCTCACAGGTTGAACACCACTGACTTAGGGCCTCCAGTGATAAATTTCTTGGCTTCATAAACTAAAACGGTTCAAGACATTCCCAAACGAGTCTTACAGTATATCTTTTCTCGATGTACAGAGAGAGTGAAGATGATGTTACAACTTTTGATGCGTAGCAACTGTAAGCTCTACAGACTAAAGAAGTACTGTACATGCCTACGTGATTTAGGCCCGATTTCTTAAACAGCATAAACCTAGGATACCATATTGTTAGTTAGCTAGACACACACAAATGGATTTCATAAACGCATCTGACGCGGTATTGTGTATGGTTAGGATCCCCCCATGGGGGGATCCTAGCCATACCATGTAGTAGGTTGGTCCATGGCATCAACTGCACCGTTGCGATACTACAGCTGAAGGGTCTTGTGGACTTAAGACTGTCCAGGACAGTTCTGTGTTAAGTCTTCCTTCAGATACGGTTCTCTTTCTATGCCCCCAATCAACACCGAATATTTTTAGATATTCATTACACATGTCTTAATATCCCTTCACATCTGACAAGTCACAAGACCCCTATCTCTGTGTCTCTTTATATATTCTTCGCGCCCAGACCCGATGAGGTAGATTTATTTTTTTTTTGGGGGGGGGGGCCAGTCCAGGTGTCACAATCATAAAAAAAAAAAAAAAATACCCAGAACCGCGTCAGATGCGTTTATGAAATCCATTTGTGTGTGTCTAGCTAACTAACAATATGGTATCCTAGGTTTACACTGTTTAAGAAATCGGGCCTTAGACTATGATGAAATAATACTGCTCAAAGATGAAGACATTTGAGTTGTACAAATGTGGGGAAATAATGTGTGTTGTTTTACCCTTTTCTTTTCTAATCAATTAGAATGGAGTAGCGACCTCTTGGCTATAGACTATTGTGTTTTATAATGCGTAAAAGAGACTGCTCAACGTAATCCCTCTCTTTGTCTTCGCAGGTATAGCATACATTGCTCTCCAAGGCCTAATTCGTGTAGGACTTGTTTCCCTTCTTACTTCTGTAAAATATGCATAGCTCCAGTTCTCTATTGTTCTATTGTATGGCAGTCGATAAACTTTTATTCTAAAACCACTATGTACTTAATGGAATATATGATTACTCTTATTTTTATAATAATAATAATAATAATAATAATAATAATAATAATAATAATAATAATAATAATAATAATAATAATAATTATTATTATTATTATTATTATTATTGAGGTTAGTAAGGGCATACACTCAGGGTAACGATTACATCTGCCAAAACAAGTCCTTCGTAAGAAGGCAACCGTCCTAGCCCTTAGCAGAAAAGGGAGTTCGTGACGTAAAACCGAATCACATTATTATTATTATTATTATTATTATTATTATTATCATTATTATTATCATTGTTATTATTATTATCATAATTATAATAATAATGATAATTTTAATAATAATAATAATAATAATAATAATAATAATAATAATAATAATAATAATAATAATAATAATAATAAAAATAATAATAATATTAATAATAATAATAATAATAATAATAACAATAATAATAATAATAATAATAATAATAAT
>JAXCGZ010017357.1:75000-76605 GCA_037179515.1 Halocaridina rubra | reverse complement strand
ATAGGGATCGATATTTCGATATGGCTGGCTCTAGAACTAGAGGTCATAGTTTGAAGCTTTGGAAGAAAACTTGTTTGCAGGATGTAAGGAAATACTTTTTCAGTGTAAGAGTAGTTGATAATTGGAATTCGCTAAGCGAGGAGGTAGTTAATGCTACCTCAATCCATAGTTTTAAGGACAGGTATGATAAGTATCACTAAGTCTAAAAATGGAACCGATCAGGAGACGGGAAGATACGAGCTTTGGGCTCTTTCCCGTAAACACAATTAGGTAATCACAATTAGGTAATCACACACACACACGTGTATGTGTGTGTTTTGTGTGCTTGCAAAGTTATGGAGAAACTACTAATGAAACATATCTCTCTTCACTTAGAATTCTTCAACTTTTTGTCAGCGAGACAACATGGTTTCAGAGAAGGTACATCAACAGCAACAAACTTATTAGAATTTTAAGATGAGGTAAGCCGCATCTTACAGGAAAGAGAGGACTGGGCAGATTGCATATTCTTGGACTTCCAGGAAGCATTTGACACTGTCCTACACGGGAGACTTATTAAGAAGCTGCAAGCAATGGCGAGAATAGGAGGAAATGTCATGGAATGGATAAAAACTTACTTAGAAGGAAGGGAACAGAGGGTTAGAGTAGGAAACTCAGTGTCTGAATGGAGAAGAGTTAGTAGTGGAGTTCCACAGGGTTCAGTTTTAGGGCCACTTTTGTTCCATGTATATGTAAATGACCTACCAGAGTCTGTAAATTCATTCATGAATGTTTGCAGGTGATGCAAATATTGTGAATAAAGTAAGACACGGGAACAATGGTAGAGAACTTCAGGAGGACCTAATTAGTCTGTATGAGTCATAGTCATAGTCATAGTCATAGTTATAGATTTTATTGCCAAATATTTAGAATACATACATGAATAAATATATACATTATATTCAGAGGCACTAGCCTGCTGAGCAAGAGCTCCTTGGCAGGCAGTTTAATATACATTTCGCATAATTTAAAGTATGACGGCAATAGTTAACAAAAGCTCCAATATAGCAATCTCATACTTATCTTGTAATAAAACAAAACAGTAGCCTGACCTTAACCTGGACTTAATGATACACAGTACTGTATTAATTATTAATCAACAGCTGCTTGATTTTGCCTAGTAAATAAATGCTGTTTGAGTTTCTTTTTAAATAAAGTTGTGCCAGTTATTGTTTTTAAATCTTCTGGTAATGCATTCCAACATTTTGGGCCAAAACAGTGAATAGAAAATTTGTACAAGGTTGTTCTCGGCTGTGGACATATCAAATTTATATTGTTACCTCTGGTTCCATGGTTGTGTTGAATAAATCTAAATAATTTGCTGTTATCATTAACATCACTATGTATAATAATAAGACAGATATATTGTATCAAGTAATTAAATTTAAGCAAGTTTAGCTCCTTGAATAAAGAGGAAGTTGAGTCATATTTTCCACTATATGTAATAGTTCTGATCAGTCTTTTCTGAGTTACAAATACATCCCTTACAATTGACGGCCAAGTACAACCCCAGATGGACAACCAGTATATAATATGAGGATAAGACAGGGAATAGTACATGCTTTT
>JAXCGZ010017357.1:55000-60000 GCA_037179515.1 Halocaridina rubra | reverse complement strand
GGATTATAATTACTAGGTCAAGGCGCTACCACCTACACACCACAGAAGGTTAAAAGGAATCCAACCTTACAGCTTATATCTGCCATACTTAGGAATGAACGCATTCTATCTGAATGCCACTATGTTCATATTACAGATTCCCCAACCTCACTCGTGGCTTCATTTTTGCATTTAATTCAATTCCCAATCTCATTCGGGCTATTCAATAACCAAATAAGCACATTACATATGTGAAAACATTAATTATTTTTTTACCCCGACTGGGACTTGAACCTTGGGCTTATAATCACTAAGTCAAGTTGCTACCAACTACGCACCACAGAAGGTTAAAAGGAATCCAACCTTACAGCTTATATCTGCTATACTTAGGAATGAATGCATTATATCTGAATGCCACTATGTTCATATTATAGATTCCCCAACCTCACTCGTGGCTTCATTTTCGCATTTAATTCAATTCCCAATCTCATTCGGGCTATACAATAACCAAATAAGCACATTACATATGTGATAACATGAATCATTTTTTTTAACCCGACCAGGACTTGAACCTATGACTTATAATTACTAAGTCAAGGAGCTACCAACTACACACCACAGAAGGTTAAAAGGAATCCAACCTTATAGCTTATATCTGTTATACTTAGGAATGAACGCATTCTATCTGAATGCCACTATGCTAATATTACAGATTCCCCAACCTCACTCGTGGCTTCATTTTCGCATTTAATTCAATTCCCAATCTTATTCGTGCTATACAATAACCAAATAAGCACATTACATATGTGAAAACATGAATAATTTTTTACCACGACCGGGACTTGAACCTAGGACTTATAATTACTAAGTCATGGCGCTACCAACTACACACCACAGAAGGTTAATTGAATCCAACCTTATAGCATATATCTGCTATACTTAGGAATGAATGCATTCTATCTGAATGCCACTTTGTTCATATTACAGATTCCCCAACCTCACTCGTGGCTTCATTTTCGCATTTAATTCAATTCCCAATCTCATTCGTGCTATACAATAATGAAATAAGCACATTACATATGTGAAAACATAAATCATTTTTTGCCCCGACCGGGACTTGAACCTAGGACTTATAATTACTAAGTCAAGGTGCTACCAACTACACACCACAGGAGGTTAAATTGAATCCAACCTTATAGCTTATATCTGCTATACTTAGGAATAAATGCATTCTATCTAAATGCCACTATGTTCATATTACAGATTCCCCAACCTCACTCGTGGCTTCATTTTCGCATTTAATTCAATTCCCAATCTCATTCCGGGTATGCAATAACCAAATAAGCACATTACATATGTGAAAACGTGAATCATTTTTTACCCTGACCGGGACTTGAACCCAGGACTTATAATTACTAAGTCAAGGAGCTACCAACTACACACCACAGAAGGTTAAAAGGAATCCAACCTTATAAGTCCTAGGTTCAAGTCCCGGTTGGGGTAAAATGTAATTCATGTATTCACGTATGTAATGTGCTTATTTGGTTATTGTATAGGCCGAATGAGATAGTTAATTGAATTAAATGCTAAAATGAAGCCACGTGTGAGGCTGGGGTATCTGTAATATGAACATAGTGGCATTCAGATAGAATGCTTTCATACCTAAGTATAACAGATATAAGCTATAAGGTTGGATTCCTTTTAACCTTTTGTGGTGTGTAGTTGGTAGTGCCTTGACTTAGTAATTATAGGTCCTATGTTCAATTTCCGATCATGGTAAAAAATTATTCATGTTTTCACATATGTAATGTGCTTATTTGTTATTGTATAGCCCGAATGAGATTGAGAATTGAATTAAATGCAAAAATGAAGCCACGAGTGAGGTTGAGGAACCTGTAATATGAACACTGTGACATTCAGACAGAATGCGTTCATTCCTAAGTATAGCAGATATAAGCTATAATGTTGGATTCCTTTTAACCTTCTGTGGTTTGTAGTTGGTAGCACCTTGACTTAGTAATTATAAGTCGTACGTTCAAGTCCCAGTCTGGGTAAAAAATGATTCATATATATATATATATATATATATATATATATATATATATATATATATATATATATATATGTATATATATATATATATATATATATATATATATATATATATATATATATATATATATATATATGTATGTATATATATATATATATATATATATATATATATATATATATATATATATATATATATATATATATATATATATATATATATATATATATATATATATATATATATATATATATATATATATATATATATATATATATATATATATATATATATATATATATATATATATATATATATATATATATGTATATATATATATGTATATATATATATATATGTATATATATATATATATATATATATATATATATATATATATATATATATATATATATATATATATATATATATATATATTATTTGAAATACAGTGGTAAGTACTGGCCATTCCCAGAGCCTGTAGCTTTATGCTAACTAGCATAGCGTGACCTGTAATAGGGCTCAAAAGAATTTTTTTCTTGTTTTTAGAAAGGCTGCATTCTCGGTGTATTCAGGAATATGCAAAATTCATGCAAATTAAAAGCGACGAGGGGGAGGGGGTTATCGTGCTGGTAATTGTGTGTGTGTGGCTCTTTAGCATACATGCAATCTTTTTTCCTTGACTTTTTTTTTATTCAAAGCCACACTATCAGAGTGTTGAGTTATGAGGATGAGTTGCACACACACACACATACACTTATAAGTGTTTGTGTGTATATATGTGTGTGTGTTTTATCCATATGCATCATATTCACACTTAGAAAGGAAGATTTTTACTTTCCTTAATTTATCACTTCGCAGTCCAGAGAGATAGTATAATGGTACCGATTTTCAAAGAAGAGGGAGACATCCAGAGTTGCAACAACTATAGAGGAATTAAGCTAACATCTCACACTATGAAACTGCTGGAAAGAGTGTTGGATAAAAGGCTGAGGGAGGAGACAGAAGTTTGTAGTGAGCAGTTTGGTTTTATGAAAGGTCGAGGAACAATGGATGCAGTATTCGCAATGAGGCAGACAATAAAAAAATATAGAGATAAGCAAAGAGGGCTGTACATGGCGTTTATTGACCTGGAAAAAGCTTATGATCGGGTCCCGAGAAGCGAGGTGTGGAGGAGTATGAGGTCGAAGGGAGTGAAGGAGAAGTATGTCAAGATAGTTCAGGACATATACAGGGAAGTCACAACAAGAGTAAGAAGTACAGTTGGCACTACAGAGCCTTTTCAGGTGAAAGTTGGACTCCATCAGGGATCAGCTCTTAGCCCCTATCTATTTAACCTTCTCATGGATGTGATGGTGGAGGAAGTGACAAAGGAGGCACCATGGAGCATGCTCTTTGCAGACGATATTGTTTTGGTCTCCGAGAGCCGTGAAGAATTGCAAGAGAGGTTGGAGCTATGGAGGGGTTTGCTGGAGGATTACGGACTGAAGGTGAGCAGACAGAAAACGGAGTACCTGGAGTGCAATGTGACACAAGGAGGCGACCTGTTCATGCAAGACCACAAGCTCCCAAAGGCGGACGCCTTCAAATACCTCGGCTCCTACGTAACGAAGGATGGAGACCTAGAGAGAGAGATTGATCATAGGATCCAGGTAGCGTGGAACAGCTGGAAGAGAACATCAGGGGTGCTATGTGACAAGAAAATCAGTGCTAGAGTAAAAGGAAAAGTGTACAAGTCAGTTGTGAGACCAGCGTTGCTGTACGGAGCGGAGACGTGGCCGGTGAAAAAGGTTCAAGAAAGGAAGATAGATGTCGCAGAAATGAGAATGCTGAGGTGGATGTGTGGGGTGACGAGGGAGGACAGGATACGAAATGACCGGATCAGAGGTACAGTGAAGGTGGTGGAGGCGTCGGCGAAAGCGCAGGAGAGGAGATTACAGTGGTTCGGTCATGTGAAGAGGAGAGAAGAAGACTACGTGGGTGTGAGAGTGATGGAGATGGACGTGGAGGGCAGACGCAGACGAGGAAGACCTAAACTACGGTGGAAGGACCGACTGAAGGAGGATCTCAGAGAGAGACAGCTGAGAGAGGAGCAAGTGATGGACCGGAACCAGTGGAGACGACTAGTGAAGAGATGCGACCCCATATGAAAATGGGAACGCAAATAGAGGAAGAAGAAGTCCATTCTTTGATTCATTAATATTTTAGACACACATTTTGCAGCCTTAACAAAGGTTATTGTTAGATTTCCATGAAAAGTGGAACGAAATTAAATAAATTTGCATTGCAAATGTCATCTAACAATATATTTTTTTTCCATATACAGTACACTTACCTATCTGCTACAATATACTCAAAGTGTCCCAGGTGAACAAGTAGGGAATTTTGCAGTATCAAACATTCAGTACCGAATGGGGAATGCGGCAGCGCTTGAATCGGGAAGTGACTAAATCGTGTTCGATCTCACCGCAGGGTCCAAGGAAGGGCATCCAGCCTTAATTCCTCAGCTCTAATCTGTCTGTGTCCACCTCACTCGCATGCGTATTAATAGTGACACATAAAAAGTCAAACAACAATAGACATTAAATACCGATTGATAACACTGGGTATATTTAGTCTTCTCGGTGGTGACATATTGAACACTAAATAACTGAGTGAGAATGCTATTTTAGGATAAAAACGAATTAAAACTGAAGAAAAAACTTGAAATGAATTTCATCATTAAGAGGATAAACGATGCATTAAAATTATGCAAGAGCTGAAAAATTAAAAGTAAAAAAGAATATAAAAACTTTCTTTTTCAGCAGAAGGATTAAACACACACATAAATATGTGTGTGTATATATGTGCATGTGTGTTTGTGTATTTTATCCGTTAAAATGATGCAGAGGGATACAAACACACAAATTGTAGTAGGGTGACCCATGGCACCAGCCACTCGTTGCTTTACATAGCTGAATGTCTTTTG
>JAXCGZ010017357.1:0-50000 GCA_037179515.1 Halocaridina rubra | reverse complement strand
AAGCTTAGCTATGTGCTTTTTCAAGTGCGGATTCCAAAAGGGGGCTGCATATTCGAGTTTTGGCCTCACATAGGTTACATAAATATTTCTGAACATTTCCTTGTCCATGTGCCTGAAGGCTTCCCTTACATTTGATAAGAATGCATATGCTGCCCTTACTATGCCATTTATATGTATTTCTGGAGACAAATCTGCCAGTATGTTTACTCCTAGATCTCTCTCATTTTTGTGTGTGTGTGTGATTACCTAATTGTGATTACCTAATTGTGTTGTGTGTGTGTGTGTGTGTGTGTGTGTGTTTGTGTGTGCGTGCGTGTGTGTGTGTGTGTGTGTGTGTGTGTGTGTGTGTGTGTGTGATTACCTAATTGTGATTCCCTAATTGTGTTTACGGGAAAGAGCCCAAAGCTCGTATCTTCCCGTCTCCTCATCGGTTCCATTTTATACTTAGTGATACTTATCATACCTGTCCTTAAAACTATGGATTGAGATAGCATTAACTACCTCCTCGCTTAGCCAATTCCAATTATCAACTACTCTTACGCTGAAAAAGTATTTCCTTACATCCTGCAAAGAAGTTTTCTTACGAAGCTTCAAACTGTGACCTCTAGTTCTAGAGCCAGCCATATCAAAATATCGATCCCTATCCACTCAATCATAACCATGAAGGAATTTAAAGACTGTGACCATATCCCCCCTCACTCTTCTAGCTTCGAGTGATGGTAAGTCTAATTCCCTCAGCCTCTCATCATAACTGAGACTGCGTATTTCTGGCACCAGTTTCGTGGCATGTCTTTGAACTTTTTCAAGCTTAGCTATGTGCTTTTTCAAGTGCGGATTCCAAAAGGGGGCTGCATATTCCAGTTTTAGCCTCACATAGGTTACATAAATATTTCTGAACATTTCCTTGTCCATGTGCCTGAAGGCTACCCTTACATATGAAAAGAATGCATATGCTGCCCTTACTATGCCATTTATATGTATTTCTGGAGACAAATCTGCCAGTATGTTTACTCCTAGATCTCTCTCATTTTCTGTCTCTTGAAGTTGTACTCCAGCCACCGAGTAGTCAAGCTTGGGCCTTCTTGCACTTGTACCCATTCTCATTACCTTACATTTTGAAGTATTGGATTTCATTAGCCACTTTTCTGACCACTCATGCAGATTATTTAGATCCTCCTGAAGTTCTCTACCATTGTTCTCGTTTTTTACTTTCTTCACAATCTTTGCATCATCTGCAAACATATTCATGAATGAATTTACAGACTCTGGTAGGTCATTTACATATACAAGGAACAAAAGTGGCCCTAAAACTGAACCCTGTGGAACTCCACTACTAACTCTTCTCCATTCAGACACTGAGTGTCTTACTCTAACCCTCTGTTCCCTTCCTTCTAAGTAAGTTTTTATCCATTCCAAAACATTTCCACCTATTCTAGCCATTGCTTGCAGCTTCCTAATAAGTCTCCCATGTGGAACAGTGTCAAACGCTTTCTGGAAGTCTAGGAATATGCAATCTCCCCAGCCCTCTCTTTCCTTTAAGATTTGGCTTACCTCATCATAAAATTCTAATAAGTTTGTTACTGTTGATCTACCTTCTCTGAAGCCATGTTGCCTCACTGACAAAAAGTTGAAGGATTCCAAGTGAAGAGAGATATGTTTCCTTAGTAGTTTCTCCATAACTTTGCAAACTATGCTGGTCAAGGAAACTGGTCTATAGTTCAGAGCCGTATCCCTCCTTCCCTTTTTGAAGATAGGTATCACATTTGCTTGTTTCCAGCATCTTGGAATCTCCCCCGACTCCAGTGACTCCTTAAATATGATACTTAGTGCCACTGATATTGTGTTTGCGCATTTTTTAAGCACATGAGGGGATATGTCATCAGGACCTGTAGCTTTATAAACATCTAAATCCATCAGCGCTTTGCATACCTCTGTGGCTGTAAGGTTGATGTTCTCTAATACCGGCCCTTGAGCTTCTATCACTGCAATCTGAGGGGATGGGGTATTTTCTACCGTAAATACTGACTGAAACTACTTGTTCAATTCTTTGCAGATCTCTTCATCCGTCTCAGTGATGCTTCCATCCGCTCTCTTTAGCCTTAAAACCTGTTCTTTTACCTTCAGTTTTCCTCTGATAAAGCTGTGGAAAAGCTTGGGATTTTATTTAGCCTTCCTGGTGATGTCCCTCTCATAGTCTCTCTCTGCCTCTCTCCTTTTACTTAGGTAGTCATTTCTTGCTCTTTTGTAGGTTTGCCAGGCATTTATGTTTTTTCTCCTCCTATACCTTTTCCAGCATTTGTCTCTCCACTCCTTAGCTCTTTTACACCCATTATCGAACCATTTCTCTCTGGCATGAATTACACCTACTTTGGTGACAGGTATGCAGCAATCTACTATCTTCCCATATTTCTCACAAAAGATGTCGTACATTTCTTGTACAGATTTGTTGTAAAAAAAGGTTCTCCAGTCAATAACTGCAAAAAGCTCATTCATTTTGATGTAATCTCCTTTCGGATAGTTCCTCCTCATGTCCTCAGTGCCTCTACTCTCAGGAAGAATATCTTCAATGACATACTCCATCAACAACACACAGTGGTCACTCTTTCCAATTGGTGGTTCATACTCAATTTTTTCAATATCCAACACATTATCTGTGAACACTAGATCAAGTAGTGATGGCTCATCCCCACCCCTGGCCCTTGTTGGTTCCATTTCATGTTGGTGTAGGAAATTCCCTTGTACACAATCTAGGAATCTTGCCCCGAATGAGTCCTCACCACTGTGTGGGTCAAGATTTATCCAATCTATCTCTTTATGATTAAAGTCTCCCATAATCAAAATCCTACATTTTTTTTCCCGTGCCATGTTAACAACTGAGTTTATGACTTCAATAGTACCTATATGACTTTCCTCATAAACTTCAAGCCTATTTTGGTTCTTTGGTGGGTTGTATACAACAGTTATTATAATGCTCTCTGACCCAGTATTTATGCGAGCAACAAGAAATTCCTTGAACTCACTTTCTATAGCCAAGTTTATTTCTTCGACTTGAATCCTTTCACTTATGAGCAGTGCTATCCCTCCACCAGTCCTCTCAGATCTTTCAACCCTTAGTATTCTGAAACCCTTAGGAAAAACTGTGACACTGTTTATGTCCTCACTCAACTTAGTCTCTGTAATTGCTACTATATCTGCCTTACTGTTGTGAATCCTATCTTTTAATTCTATTGCCTTACCAGCTAATCCATCAGCATTTGTGTATAACAATCTTAATGAGGCCCCATCCCCTAATCTTCTGTCATTATCTTCTTTATCTCCCCTTTGTCTGGAAGAACTCTGTAATGAAAATTTTTCTTCTCTTCTTCATTTCTTTCATCATTTAACCTTCTTGCCTCTTGCAACAAGTTTTTGATCTTTCCCATCTCTTCCTGTGTTCTGTATTGTCTAATGAACACTTCTTTGAATTCTTGAAGGTCTTTTAGACTTTTTTTTCTCAACAATATTTCCCTACATGTTTCCCCTCTCTCAAAGGTTACTTTTGTTGGTCTCGGCTTTCCTTCCCTCGAATATTTACCTAGTTGGTGTATGTTTACAATATCCTCAGGACCACATACTACTCCAAGCTTTCTTATCAGGTCTACAACCCTAGCTTTATTTTCTTCAAGTCTCCCCTGCCATGTTGGCTCCTGGGACTCGCTTATGCCTGAGATTACCACTGTCTTCTCCTTATCAAGTGCCTGTCTGATGAGTGGGTTTGCCCTTTCCATCACAACGTCTTTCATTTTTTCGATTACTGTCTCTTTATAGTGTGTGTGTGTGTGTGTGTGTGTGTGTGTGTGTGTGTGATGGTAAAACGACATAGTCGTATATATTAAATTTTTTCGAATACTATTTAACCGTGATAATTAGGAAAAAGTAGACCTTTATAAAGTCAAATTTGTATCGTAGGGTTATTATTATTATTATTATTATTATTATTATTATTATTATTATTATTATTATTATTATTATTATTATTATTATTATTATTATTATTATTATTATTATTATTATTATTATTATTATTATTATTATTATTATTATTATTATTATAATAAAAGGGCTTACTTAGAGAGGAATGTAATACTTTTGTGCTTAGAAAAAGTTGTATCAGAGTTAGTTGAATAATATCCTAGATTCTTTTGCAATTGCTCTTAAAATTGCTCTTAAAATATACATATTCTTATGCAATGGCCTTAATCCCCTTGCAAGGAGGTGGCCAATTCAAAGCACACTCTCATTCTCCAGGAATGCGTTTCACCACATCTCACCCACCTTAGGTTTTTAGGAAAAAAGGGCCACCACAGTCTCCTCCCATCACAATGTTTGGGCCATTAACAGGGTAAGTGGGCACATATCTTTTGCCATGGGGATCGATAGCTGTAACTTGTTTATTTCCCTCCACTCCATCTCATGTCATGCCCCATCCGTTCCTAGCTGTGACAGAATACAGGTGAAGAGACGGAAATATAAAGTTCGAAGTAATATTTTTATTTTGTGGTCACTTGAAAATAATGATCAAAACCTTTTTTAAATTTGTTTTTTTCAGTTCAGGACTTCAAGTGTTGATATGGCTCCACCTAATAATGAACTGTAAAGCTAATTAGACACTAAAAACTGAAAATGAAAACATGGAGCTGCAGAGAGAGAGAGAGAGAGAGAGGAGAGAGGAGAGAGAGAGAGAGAGAGAGAGAGAGAGAGAGAGAGAGAGAGAGAGAGGAGAGAGAGAGAGAGAGAGAGAGAGAGAGAGAGAGAGATCCACCATCTGAAAGTGGAATTTGATGTCGAAGCGACCTTACATGGTCGTCATTAGAGATTCTAATATATATTAGTATATGATTCATATTTTATATCATTAAGTCATTTATTTTCAAGCTTTACTCTGGTATGAAATATTTATAGAGTAGATTTCGACGTAAGAAAACCAACAACACTATTTCTCGTCAAAGCCTTTTGGCTAATGACAGAGTGCATACAGAAATGTCTTGGTTAACATAATTTAAGCGATTCATTTTTCACGTGTGACTTCCTTAGAAGTATTAACCATTCGTGACGGAATGGGATCTGAGATATGGTTGATAAGAAAGTAATTAAAAGCATAACTTTTCGTATCGAAATGGAAGATGGAAAATGGCTGATAAAAAGAAATAGAAACATAACCATTCGTCTGGAAAATTGTGGGAATGGGTGATGGCTGTTAAAGAGAGGAATAAGAAACATCAGCATTCTTATGCAGAGTTGGTGTGTGGGGATGATAGGTGCTAAAAAGTAGTAAAAAATGACCAGTCATATCTAATGACGAATGGCAGATGATTGATACAAAAGAAAAGAAATGAGAAACATTATCATTCTTATCGAAATGGGGAGATGGGGAATGGTTTATAAAAAATGAAAAAAAAAATAGCATCGAAAAATCCCATGAAAGAGAAAACTTCAAAAGTTCTCCTCTTCCATTAGTGCTTTGATCAGGTTTGTCATTATGACTCGCTTTTCATTGTTCAATCATGTTAGCTTTTTATTGGAGCTAAATTCCCGTAAAGGGTCACACCACACATATGTATTGATTGCTTTTCATGTGATATTACTTCCTGATCTGGACTCGTATTGCTATTCATTAATTTTATATATATTGAAATAGGAAACTCATATCGAGGATTGGATTAAGGAATGGATATTAGATGTCATCAAATTTAATTTTAAATATTGAAATACATGCATATATATTGGCTTAAATGCCCCTTGAGCTGTGGATGACCGAGTCAAAGCACACACTCATTCACCAGAATCTGATATACCTCAATCACTCCTCTAAGCCCCTTGGGAATAAAGTGTTGCCGCCACTCAGATAAATGAATTGGTAGCTGAATGGGTAAGAGTTATCATATAAATTAATTTTAGATTTAGAAATAAGTGAATTGGTATACTAATGAGCTTTCGAAATCATAAAATTTCACAAGAAATATAAAGAAGACTCAAATAACTGAACCGGTAGATGAATGGATATGCCAACTCATTCAACTGAAAAAAAATTAATGTAAACTAAGGTTGTGGACCGCGGTAGCCCAGTTACTAGAGCGCTGGACTCGGGAAGTGACACCCCCGTGTCTGATGCAACCGATATGCGTTAGGAATGGCATCCTTCTTTAATTCCCCAGCTACGGTCTGACTGTGTCCACCCCCGTTCGAATGGGGATTAATAGTGACAATTGAAACGGCAAACAACATTTATGTAACCTTAGTTGGTGTTTGGAAGATTGATACTCAGCACAAAACACTTTGACACTGAAGTGAAAAACAGGTTATTGCAAATTTATTCCAGTGAATCGTGGAGGGGCGTTATTGCCTTTTTCCACTTAAGAGGGGGAGGCAGAAATACCCCCCCCCCCGTGTTGCCATGTGTGTCGTACAAGTCAGGTTTTTGCTTTGCCTCGGCCACCCCTTTATAAGCAGGATAATGACTTGAGTATGCATGTATATTATTGCCCATAGCGAAATACTAGATACGATTATTTAACACTTCTAACAGTATATGAACACTAAGCAAACAGCGCTTAATATCGGAGCTCTGATCTAAGTTTTCAATATCTTTCACCAGGCCACTGTTGATAGTGTTATATTACTAAGTCCACATTTTCCTTTTTTTCCAATAATATCCTATGTTTGTTTATTATCTATCGTATCGTGTCAATATCAGTCACAATTAATTCTATTATTTATGTCTGCTACCCTGCGCTTACTAATCTCGCATATATTTTAGTATTTTATAAATAGTGAACTCATGGAAACAGCACTTATAACCCGAAGTTAGTAACCTGGAGTGGCAGCTTTTTTGTCGTAGGCTCACCCTCGGGAGCTGCGATTCAGAAGGGGAATTGCTTCAGAGGCTAAACTGACACAACCAACCCCTGCCCCTTATGGGGCACGGAAACCTGGGAGAGGCTTCCGTCACTAGGGCATATTCCTCATCTCTGAACACAGTACACACAATAAATATTTTTTTCTCTACACTGATTAATGACTCTCCGGCAGTAATTTTTCGGTGACTTCTTCCAGCTTGAGACATTTATAGCAACCCAGGAAACACAGTATAGAAGATTGCACTGCACACAACATTATGTACCACCAACATTTCATCCACTCCCTGAGAGCTCTGGTTTTCCATAGCGACTCGGGGTTGTTTGGAAGCAGCTCAGGGAACAGCAATAACAATTGACCGAAGTTAAGAAGAAGACCTTTGAGAATTCATATTTTAACCACAGATTCTACCATTAAACCATATATGTCAGAGTAGAAATAGATGCCATCTCTATTTTTATAAAAATTTTCAGAGGAATCCATAACATGGGGTATATTCTGGGCTTTTTGTGTCATTTGCAAGTGGCCTGTATTTGTTAAACTGATGAATATAGGTTTAAGCCTAGCTCCATTGAAGGAGATTTATATGAACGCGAATGCTTGTGAAGCGGGGAGCTGAAGATTTTCACATAACGTTTACTACTTTGCCAGGATATAGGATTTATCTAGTGGTAAATGTTTGACTACGTTTTCAGGTGTGTGATATACTTTTATATTCTTTGGTTAGAAACCTGAATTCTAAGGTCATTTTGTTTGATCCCTGTGTATCTTGAGTTGCTTGCAACGATTCTGATGTATTTGCAACGCTGAATTTGAGCACTTTAGTTCGGTGTATCAATTATGGAGTCTATATGCTGGTCTGAGTGTTGTGTTACGTTTTTTGGATTGTCTTTTTTGAACATGAAAATCCCCCGAACTTAAATCAGAGTTTTTGAAATATTAGAGGCAATTTGCGAAATTCGGAAAAATGTGGAAATCCATGTTTTCTGTTTTCTTAATGAGCCTATTGCACGAAGTTATTGGAGAGCACTCGATCTTACTTATTGGTCTTAGAGTATGGGATGTGTTATATTATGATATTCATTGTCACAGGCTAATTAGTATAGATCAAGAATAATTATTTCAATCACTCCAGCAAATTTAAGAAATGGAAAAAATATTGATTTAAGAAACTAATCATGTAAATCTTTTTAAACCAGCTCTTCTAAATGATTCATGTTTCAATACCTATCATACTAGGCGAGGAAGAGATATTTCATAACAATATTGCTTTACTTCATTCCAATGCATAATCTTAGTTTTATATATACAAAAAATATGTCTTACAGAACAGTTATGAAAGGTCAACGATACTCTACTGCAAAAAAAAAAAAAAAAAAAAAAAAAAATTACTTAAATTGAAATTTTAAATATCATATATCTGTCTCTCTCTGGAACTCTTCTCAAACGCAAATACGTTGAAGTCCAGTTTGGGCCCTAAATAATGGCATTATATATTCATTTCCAATATTGTTTCAGTGAAGGTCTTTGATGGCTTTCTTTTCTAAAATATATGGAATATGAATTAATATAAAAGCCAGAATAATCCAGAATCAGATAGAGTTATATTGAATTTTGCCTTGCAATTTTAATGAAATATATATAAAATTGAGAAAGATAACAGTATACTCAACAATATTAGTTGATTGAAGCTATTTACTTTTACGTACTTCACAGTTATCCCACTTTCTATTTACATTCTTGCAGACACTACTCTTTATAATCTATTTATATACGAAGGCCATTATCTCCCTTCTAAGGGTGGTGGCTGAGTGAAAGCAAAAACTTGACTCTTGGTGGGAAGAAAGCCCAAAGTAAGGGATTCTCAGTCCCCTCGTTTCGCCACATTTAGTCGACTTTTACGACACGCAAAGGACCACGAAGGAGGTAACCTTGTCCCCTTCCCCAGAAAGAAGTTACTCCGTATTAAGGGAACAATATTTTTATAAGCCATAGTATTCTCTTGACTTCAGTGAGTTTATAAAATCACAGTTGATGTTTATTACTTTTTCTATATAGGTGTTTTTATTTACATGTTTTTGTTTTATTGAATTAACTAGTTATATATAACGTAAAGTAAACCGACAAATGTAGAAGCATTTATACGGTACATAATATACAGAAACATATTACGTATTTAATATAGCCGTGTAATGATAATTACTTTACGCCTCATCTGAGTTGCTTTGTGTGTTTGGTTGCCATGAGATGAAACGCTGAAGATAATCCAGCTGCGGCTGTCGGGCTCACGTCAGAACAGCCTTGCCCACTTGCCATGTGGATGACCCAAGTAGGGTGGTGATGGGGAACTGTGGTGGCCCTTCATCCCCATGGAGGTAAGAGGAATGATTGAGGTATGGCTCTTGGAGAATGTGTACTTTGACCAGGCCAGAGGGACAGCTCCCATTTTATATATTTGATTGCCTCCCGCTACATTTTCTCTTATACCTTCGAATTCTTTCTTTGTGTGCACTTATGCGCACATATTTTTACTTTGTTTTATTGTATTGTATCTATTGAAGTGTATTTTGAAAGTACTCATGCATTAACTCGATTATCTGATACATGTCTAGAATAAAAATTAAACAGTTTAAATTCATATGGTACAGATAGCCTGCTGGCTAGTACAGTGGTAACGCGCTGGCTTCGCATGCACGAGGTCGAAAGATCGGTTCCCGTCCAAGACCGAGAATTTCAGCTGTTTCCTGGCAGGTACTGCTGTGGTTGATCACCACAGTAGGGGGTTGGGGCTTGCCCCGGCTGACGAATACCCATTGTATAATGGAAATAAAGGTTTATATATAGATAGAAGAACAAGAGATGATAATCATGTGTTCGATCCCACAACGGGGCATTGGAAAGGGCATCCAGCTTTAATTCCCCAGATTCAACCTGGCTGTGTCTACCCCAGTTTGAATGGGAATTAATAGTGACACAAATCGGTAAACAAACTGAATCAGAAATATTGCAAGTTATTTGCCTTTGTTTTTTTTCTGTAACACCTTCAGTTTTATCCATTAACTGACATTCATTTTTATTTTATTCTTTCGCTTGCAAGGTTTTTGTTCATGCTCACCTTGGAGCAGTTTTTCAGTTTTTCTTTTATTACATATAGCAATTTCCTTTTTAGTAGCTTTTATACCAGAAAACAAAACTAAATAGAAATTTGCGGCAGAGAAGTAATCTTTTCACAACTAGACCTTAGAAGCTGAACATTAAGCCTTTTAGACTTGGTTTTAGAAACTGAGAATAATGATCGCCAAGCTTAGTTTTGAAATCAGTGAAAGAAGTTTTTCAGACTAAAAGCTGAGAATTAAGTTTTGCGGTTCAGACTTGGATTTAGAAGCAGAAACATAAGTATCTAAAACTTGGTTTTAGAAGCTGAGAAAAAAGTACCTAAAACTTTGTTCAGGAAGCTAGGAATTAAGCGCTTCAGACTTGGTTTTATAAACCTGAGATTTAAGCATTTCTGACTTGGTTTTAATAGCTTAGTTATAGACGCTGAGAATTTTAACTTCTGAACATGGTTTTAAAAGCTGAGGGTTCGGCTTTTCAAACTCGGTGTTAAGGGGGGTTTACACGGTCAAACGGTTCGTCGAGCACGGTTCGACAACCATATACCCCGTTCACACGTTCGAACATCACTTCCAACACTTGTGTGTCGAACCGCGTTCGACGAACCGTTTGACCGTGTAAACCCTCCTTAAGCTGAGTATTAAAATATATTTTAATTATTGTTTTGCTTTGCCTCAGCCACTCGCCATATATGGGGAAACATGGCTCGTGTATATAGATAGAAACTTGGTTTTAGATTTTTCTTTTTTTATTATTATTGTGACACCAGGACAGGCCAAAAACAATATTAAAATAAATCTACCCTCATCGAGCCTAGGCACGAAGAAAATATAAAGACAAACGGAGATGGGGAGTATTGTGACTTGTCAGATGTGAAGAGATGATAAGACATGTGTAACGAATATTCAAGAATATTTGGTGTTGATGTAGGCATAGAAAGAGAACCGTAACTGAAGGAAGACTTAACATCGAACTGTCCCGGACAGTCTTATTTAAGTCTACAAGACCCTTCAGCTGTAGTATCGCAACGGGCGGTTGTGCAGAGAATTAAACGAGAGGAAAACTACTCAACCATTTGGGATGGAAGTTAAAAGAAATTCAGAAAGATTTTTGGAAGGGAGGACTAAAGTGTGGTGGTGAAGGAAATGTGTAAACTGAGGGGTGAGGGAGGGAGTTGGCGTTGGAAGGGGGGGGGGGTCTTGAGTCCTAGGCTTCAGCTATCGACTAACGCCTGAGGATGGAGACCAGACGCTTTTAGTGAGGGCTTTGTATATTCACATCCCCCCCTCCGTGTTCCTTCTTCTTTCACTTTTGGAAAATCTCTCTCTCTCTCTCTCTCTCTCTCTCTCTCTCTCTCTCTCTCTCTCTCTCTCTCTCTCTCTCTCTCTCTCTCTCTCTCTCTCTCTCTCTCTCTCTCTCTCTCTCATGTAACTCAATCCCCTGGCTGTCCGTCCAGCATCGTGTTGCTCAGCTATTTATCTTAAGAATCTTCGTATTCTCTCTCTCTCTCTCTCTCTCTCTCTCTCTCTCTCTCTCTCTCTCTCTCTCTCTCTCTCTCTCTCTCTCTCCCTCTCTCTCTCTCTCTCTCTCTCATGTAACTCAATCCCATGGCTGTTCAAATAGGATCGTATTGCTCAACTGTATATTTCAATAAATTCTCTCTCTCTCTCTCTCTCTCTCTCTCTCTCTCTCTCTCTCTCTCTCTCTCTCTCTCTCTCTCTCTCTCTCTCTCTCTCTCGTTGTAACTTGAGCCCATGGCTGTCCATCCTGCATCGTATTGCTTAAATATAAATTAAAGTTACTTCATGTTTTACCTGTATAGATTTACATAATGTGCTTGCAATGATAGTTTACAAGTATCCATTTGGGCAGATCCGTGACTGAGCCCACAGCGGGTCATTAGGAAGTTTATCCAGCTCTAATTCCCCGTCTTCACTCTGTGTCCAATTCCGTAATGAGAATTGTTAGTGGTACAATACGTAATAGTCTTGTATCCGAGATTTCAAAATTTGATTTGAAAGTGACACTCCTGCTATAAAATATTTAACCCCTAGATCATGTCTGTGGGGGTATTACCCACCAGAGAAGTGACTTTAGCAAGGCAGTTTGGATTGTGCTAATTCTGTAGGGGTGTTTTCTTTTTTTAACATGAGACGTCTACTGTAAAAACTAAGAAATTTAGGCGTAGAGGATATTCAATTGACCATATATCCTATAATACAGGGGTGAGTGCAAAAAATTACCACTCATTCTTTTTGTCTTAAAGTTGGCTTTTATATGAAACATGATTCAACGTGATTGGACCATTCTTGAGGTCAGTAGAGGTCAAAAGGTCATAGAAAGTGGATTAAGCTGAAAATTTATGTCCTTTAAAAAATAAAATCATATTTATCTACTTCATGCTCAATATATCCAAACGTTTACACCCAAAATATGTTGTTTGTACCCCTCTGATGTTTTGGGAAAGGAATGCCCTGACTGAACATATCTTACAGGCATCTTTGTCACTTTACATTCTCATAAATTCAAAAAAATGACCAAAATCGGGCATTCACACAACCTATTAACACGGTACTCTTAAACATCTGCTAAAACGACAAGTCATACACATACTGTCTGAAAAATTGCCATTAACTCTATTTACTCATCATCATTACTGTTATCAGTCAGAAGCCATCCACATTTTTCTCTGTTTTCATTGCAGGCACATGCAATGATGCATGGTACTCTAGCTTTCGCACAAGGGGAGTTCCTCAGGCAGTTCGGTTTCTTCTTGCAATTGCGAAACATTAACTTCACAGCAAAATGTTTTGATAGCTTGCTCTTCATGACAGGAATTAACCTGTCACCATCCATACTCCTGCCATACTCTTCAGGTGGAATAAGCACTGGAATACTGAGTGTAGCTTGCTTGTATAAGCTGATCTGACAAAGGCTCCTAAGAACATAGAAGTGAAAAGCATCTTCTGTTGGAGGAAGGAAGCGCAGATCTAGTTTACCTAATGCAAACAAGTGGGCGCAGAGCTTATCCAGGGATTAACATTGACTTGCCGTACAGATCACAAGAGAGGCTTTGTGCTTCAGTTATCACCTGATCATGTGCTGAAGGCCCGGATTCATGTTTGATGAAATTGGACAAGGCTGACTGTTTGTCAACATGCTGGAGTGCAACTCTCACTGTTCTCTTCTTACCCCGTTTGAAAGGATATCTCACTGAATCACAACCTGACAAAATATAAGTGACGAGCAGTGTGTCTGTGAGTGCCAACACGTCTTTTCCAATTCATTCACCAAGTCATGGATGGCGAGGAACAGATCATCCTTTTCCACCCATAACTCAACAACATTTAGCAACTGAGGGAAATCATACATTGACAATATGATGATATCTGTATCTGTAACCTGAATGACATCTACACTTTTGCTGTCACAGCTAACAATGTGAGCAAAGATTCTGGCGTCCGCCTCCTCATGGTTAAGGCAGTACAGCTCATCAACACTGGGATGTTCTGTCTGCATCACAAGAGTTGCCTAGGCGTTGACCCCAAGGACCAGGCAGAAGCCATCAGGCCAGGATGACTCCTGGGACCAACGTGAAGCATGATGCGACAGAAGATTGGCATAGTTACAAGGGTTTGACAGGAATGTCTTCCAATCAGAGATTTTCATGCTGTATACTGGAACATACTCTGGCAAGTTGGTGTTTGACTCCTGTCTCTGGTGTTCATCACCTTTTAGAATCTTTTTCCCAAAATCATATTGATCGCCCACAAAAAGCACTTCAGTACACTGTCTGGGTTTCATGTTCAAGAGTTTTTCCTGTACCTTTCCTGAAGTTGGCCAAATGTACTCAAACCAAGTGTGTTGAACCACTGAATGAATGCCATTACATCGACTACGTAAATTCCAGAAGGAGGCAACTCATTTAATGGTTCCCATGAGGCGGCAACCTATGCTTGTAGAGCGGATAGATAGTTGGATTTGCAACCTTTCTTCATGTAATATCCATTCTTCTCTGGCTCAAACAACGAGGGAGGGTACTCAAGCTATTCGTAACTAAATTCCTCAGTCTGTGCCTCATAACTCAGGTCCTGTAAGATACAAAGTGCCCTGGTCACTGCACTCTCCTCCCTGATGACTTATTTCACAGTGTCCATCTTTTTCTTACTCTTCTTCAGATGTGTGTCAAATATTTCTATCTTTGGTTGGACAATTTTGTCTGCATTCATCATCATGACAGCATCCATTGCCTCCAAGCCTAGACGTTTGGCATCTACCAGGGTAGTTGCTGCAAGAATCTGACCTGTGGATATGTTCATTAGTTTATCTGTCATAAGTGAAGGATTGAATGGGTTTTGCATCTTCACTTCCACGGTTTGTTTGATCTGCAACACGTCATCCTTGACATTTTCTCAGCTTCTTGTGGTGGTCAGATTGCGGCAAGACCATGTATGCCATTTGTTTTACACACCCTACCTTTCTAAATGTGTTTACTTCAGCCCTCAATTATTTTACCATTTGGTATGAACTGTTTGACACGTTTGGGAGCAGTTCCCCCTCTTCCTCATCATCTGGAAGCTCACACTCATTTAATTCAGTCTGCAGAAAGACTACTTCATAATAGAGCTCTTTGATGGTCAAAGAAGATACACATATTATAGTATCTCTACCCTTCAATATGATGACCTGCATGTCAGGCCCAAAGTGCTTCAACAATCGCTTTTTCAATCTATCAGTTCTGTAGGATTTCTTACTGACTACACCTTGTTGTGAGAAAAGTTCCTTTAATTTATTGGTCAGCTGGCCAAGGTGGTAGGCATGCTTGTTAATAAGAAGTCCAGGTAAAATTTTGTGAAAGACTTTGTCATATTTAGAGACGCCTTTATTGTTAAATGTCTGTTCCAAAACTTTGCATCTTCCATTCATGAAATTGTTCATACACAGCAAGTGATAGTGGAAATCATTAGCTATGAGGTCAAGACAATAATCACCATGGCCCTCAATTTTCAAAAGGATTGTCTCATCCCTCAATTCCTTTGGCTTATTATGGACTAACTTCTGCCTGTCAACCGTGCTGACTAAAGTTAATGTCCTATCACCTTTGGAATAGCGTTCCCTTTCACACATGAAATGCTGCCTTAAAGTCCGTTATGCTCCTCCTGCCTTTCTGTTCACCTGATGTTTCTCCTTGCTTGGCTTTAAACCATTTGGCAGATACTAGATTGTCCAAAGTCCGTTTGAGGGTGTAACTACTTTTGAAAGAACTTGGTCCTGATTCTGCATATCGTCCCACACTCTGCTGTAAGCGTCATCCTTCCATATTTCCACCACAATCTTGAATGTTGTGAACCCTCTCTTCAGGTTATACAGAGGTCCATGATCATCTGTTATAGTTTGGCAGATGATACATTTCAAATAGTCACTTACACCTGTAGAGAGTAGGCGTTTGTTTCCATTGCCTGCTATCACAGCTACCGGTTCCTTCTCTATATGCCAGGGTTCAGTACCTGTAGGAAATAAAGAGCCCCTCTAAGACTTCATGCAATCCGCAAATGGAATAAAATTAATAATGTAGCTACCTTTAATATTTTTATAATCCAAGAGAAAACGCACCCACCCTCCATAACACCACAAAAAAGAAGAAAAGCATCAACCACTACAGTAAACCATCACTAGTCCGATCAGTATAGGCGACGGATAGCAAGCCTACATAATATAGCTGAAGGAGCCATCCATTACCCAACACTCATAGACAAACTAGTGAGCAAAGCAATTCTAAAAGATTGTCATACTAATGTGTAGGCTCACCACTACTTGCCGGTATAGATCATAATATTGAGGGTTTGCTGTATAAACACAGGCAAGTGATGCCATCATGGTTAATTCAAATGTGACACTCCTGTCCGAAAAACATTAGAGGGATGTAAAGAACATATTTTAGGTGTGAAAATCTGGATATATCAAGCTTAAAGTAGGAAAAATGTGAATTATTTGATAGAGGAGCTAAATTTTCTGCATTACCCACTTTCCGTGACCTTTTGACTTCTGCTGACCTCAATGATGGTGCAATCACATTAAATCAAGTTTCATATAAAAGCCAACTTTATAACAAAAAGAACAAGTGGTAAACTGTTGCACTCACCTCTATATTAGGGGATATATGGTCAATTAAATTTCCCCACCTCTTAATTTCTTGGGTTTTACAGTTGATGCCCCATGTTGAAAAAAACGTCCCTACAGAATTCGCGCAATCCAAATCACTTTGCTAAAGTCACTCTTCTAGTGGCTAACACCCTCACAGACATTATCTTGGGGTTAAACATTTTGTAGTAGAGGTGTCACTTCAAAATAACTTTTTTACACATTTCCAGGCCTCAAATCCCAGACTATAAACACGGGATTTCAGCGTCAGTTCATTGAGATCTAGTAATTTTCTCCAGTTTAAAGTTTCGTATTGTTTTAGGTTTTAAAAACTGCTCAGCACAATATTATGGACAGTCTCTCTCTCTCTCTCTCTCTCTCTCTCTCTCTCTCTCTCTCTCTCTCTCTCTCTCTCTCTCTCTCTCTCTCTCTCTCTCTCTCTCTCTCTCTCTCTCTCTCTCTCTCATTTATATGTGCAAAATCCCAGTAAGAGCTTATTCTCTTATTAGATATGAGCTTATTCTCTTATTTAATATGATTTTGCACTCCAAAGAAATTCTCCTGGGAGAATTTCTGGTGTATTAGTGGGGACATCGATCTTGAGGATCATTTTTTATTTTTCTGACTTAGACTGATTTAGAGTTGATTTTTAAATTTTGCATTAAAGCATTATTTTTGAGGTGAATTTTCAGTTTTCTGCCGTCATTTGCATTTATATCTGGAAATTTTTCTAAATTTCAGGAATTATATTTTAATGGTATGGTACAAATAACTGAGTGTTTCAATTTATAATTAAATTGCAATAGTTTTATTTCTTCTTAAATGTACATGAAGGGTAAGGACCCAGGTTATGATAAAACCTTTTATTTTGGGTCATTTAAGAATGGTAATGGAAGGCATCCGTTTTATGTGACTTCAGAGAACAGTTATTAAACGAGAGGTAACTGCTGAATTGTCATGGTAATCTCCTTTGCTGGATCGAGACCAAATTTTATATCCGTATCATCTTATTGTTCATTCTGTATGGAAGAAGAAGTACTGAATGTAAACATCAAGCGTATCTCATCTTATATACGTTTTCATCCTGGAAATTAAGACAATTTCTAGGGATTGTGCTAAAAATAGGTCGTATGAAGTGTCAGTGCTTTCTTTGCAAGTGATATGATAAATGAAATGTGCTTTTTTAGTTAAATATAAGCCTGCACACATCACAGCAAGCACTCACTGTTCGTTTTTAGCCCTGGTTGCCATGGTAGCCAAGATTGTTTACTGTTTTCTAATTCAGCAGTAACTAAAGTTAAATGCCAGCTTTTGATCAAGTAGAGGAAATAAGAGGCCTGTCTCCAGCACAGATTGGTAAGCTCACTAACGCCCAATTAAAAATTGCATTATCAACCATTTTAAGTGCACAAGGTAGTAATGATCCTTCTAATGCAATATTGTTGCAAGAGATTAGAAACCTAGAAAGTGATATAGAAGAAATAAAGTGTGTCAAGCAGGAGGTAGCAATACTTAAGAGGGCAAGTTGATCAGGCATTTCGAATAATTCATCAACAGCAGAAGTTTCTTGAATCGTTTTATGCGAGAGAGAGACAGAAGAAGTTTATTATATCTGGGGTGGTAGAGGGCAGTGATAATTTGGGTGAAAATGATCAAGATAAAGTAGAGGCTGTGGTGGAGGCTACTGGCTACACAGAGAGATTCGACGTGAATGATTGGGAACTGAAGAGGTTTGGACAACAAACAGCAAACAGGAAAAGGCCTATCCTGGTGATAGTAAAGGATAATCAGATTAGGAATGCCATTTTGAAAAGGCCAGAAATCTTAAGCATGCAGAACCTCCATTTGACTCAGTTTACCTAAGGAAAGATGTCCACCCGGCTGTTAGAAGAGAAATTAGAAGATTGCGCAGGAGAGAAAAAAATTAAAACCAGAGAATCAAGGAACAAATGTTGTGTATGATGCTGAACAACGGGTACTTCTACAAGATGGACTAGTGATCGATAGATATGCACCCAATATTTTCTAAGGAGGTCAAAGTTGTATAGTTGTTTGAATAGATTGCAGGTTTGTGCATGGAATGTTGCAGGTGTAGGGGATAAACTGCAAAATGTGGATATTTTGTCTTTTGTTTTAAAGTTTCACATTGTATGGTTGTTAGAAACCAAAACCAGTTATTGTTTTAGTGTTCCGGGATTTAAAGTGTATCAGAATCAATCTAAAGTAAATGAGAAAAGGGGGAGAGATGCACTACTTATAAAATGTTCAATTTTGAATATGTAAAGAATGTTGATATGAATATAGAGGGACAGATCTGGCATGAGTTATCTTGCTTTGCATCTTTGATTTTTGGAGGATTATATATTCCCCCACAAGATTCACCTTATTTTGAACCGTCATTCTTTGGTAATTTGGTTGCTAAAATAACGGAGCATTCTAGAATAGTTGTAATAGGAGATCTGAATTCTCGTGTAGCCACACCAACCATTACCAGCTGTGACAATGTTGCTTATGAGTATGGCGGAACGAAATACTTCACCTTAAATAGTCATGGACGACACTCAATCGAAGTATGTAAAAGTACCGGCCTTGTGATAGGCAATCACTTAAATACAGGGAAAAAGATAATAGGTGGTGATTTGTCCTATAGACAAGGGTCTGTTTGGAAGTCAGAAATTGATTTGTGCCTTGTGCACCCAGAAATTGTAAATTTAATACAAGAATTGTATGTCCATCGCGAAATTGCTGGATCAGACCATGCTCCTTTGAGTCTCCAGATCAATTTTGCATCTTATAGTTATATATCAGGATCAGATCTTTTAGAGAGATATCAAATGCTTGGTCAGTCTTATATACCTCCAGTGGACCATTATTATGATAGTACTGGACCATCTTATAGGAATGTAAATTTGACCGAATTTAGGGGGGCTTTAGAGGAGTGTCCTCCTCTTAATATTAATGGTTATGAAGACGTGAATGTTTCTTTGGTAGTAGACAATGTTTGTAAAATAATAAACTCTGTGGCAAAAGCTAACCTAAGCAGTCCTAATGAGGGTCTTAATTTATGGGAGCAGAGACAACCAAGATGGAAAAGACTGTTAGAGAGGGATGACTCTAAGTTAATTTGGCTCTCTATTAACTGGAAGGGTGAACCATCAGAAGAAACAACTGAGGGGCCAGATGATTTCAAGTTCAAAATGCATTTTGAAAACTTGTTGAACCCGACAATAGATGTTGTACATGATGATCTAGATGTAGACTCAGCACTGTACATTCCCTTGTTATATGACCCCTTTACATATAGGGAATTAGAGATAGCATCACATAAACTAAAGAAAAACAAGAGTTATATCGGGATTTGCCCCTTTCTGTTTTCATCATTACCTATAACATGGCTAATATTTTTTCTGACAGTATTTAATTTAGTATTTTCTTATGCTACTTATCCTGCTTCCTTGTGCTATAGTAAACTAATTACTTTATTCAAGAGTGGCGACAGATTTGACTGCGGAAATGACCGTGGTATTAGTATCATGAATACTTTAGATAAAGTGTACGATATACTTCTCATGGTTAGGTTAAATTTATGATGCTTAATCGATAATTGTCAGGCTGGGGGTCAAGAAAACTCTGGCTGTATTGAACATATTGTATCTCTTCGCTTGTTGATCGATTATGCACTTTGGAAAAAGAAGAAATCATATTGTTTATTTGTAGATTTAAGTAAGGCTTACTACCGAGTGCCTCTTGATAGGATGATTAAACATCTGAAGCAATGGGATGTGGTAGAAAGATGCTTTTGGCATTATATGGTAAATGTGCAAAAAATATTCTTAAGTCAGCAATACTATCATCTTCTATTGGGGTAAGGCTAGGGGCGCCAACTAGCTGTCACTTATTCATCATGTACATTGATAAAATAATCATAATGGTTAAAGAAAGGATAGGAAAAAATGGATACTTGGGAATATTACACGCGTTATTGCTGATGGATGATACAGTCATCTTGGCGACGTCTCGGATTATGTGCTATAGGAAACTTATGATCTCATCTGAATACTGCTCTGAATATGGTATGGTTATTAATGAAAAAAAAAACTAAGTTTTTTTTCTGGTAAATGGTAATGAAAAATATAGGGAACCTTTCATCATGGATACCTTAGTTATCCAGTATTGTCCGAGATATCTATATTTGGGGGCATAGTTTACAGACTTGGGAACTATGGAGTCAGTACTAGCACTTCATGTAACTTCAGCTACTCCATCCTTTAAAAAGTTTGCTGTGTATTGTGCTGCAAATACTACTATACCTTTTCAGTATAAGATGAAAGTTTTTAATGCTGCCCTTAATGCTTCTCTGCTGTAAAGTTCGGAGAGTTGGTTAACATCTAATGTAAAATGTATAGAACAATTATATAATAAATTAGTCATGTGTATGTTGGGTGTAAGACGAACTACTCCATCTTCCTTATGTTTGGTTGAAGTGGGAATAAACACCTGTCATAATGAAATCATTAAGAAAAGAAAAACATTTTCAAGGTCAAGATTTAATAACATAAATCATGATGAACCATTTCATTTGGCAGGCGAGAGAATACATCAGGTTTTAGAATGCTGTCACGTTGTTTGGAAGGTGAAACGAATGGATTTACGATGGAGCAACTAAAACAACAGATACGCTGTAAGCCAGACAGCGCTAGTAAGTTTGTTAATTACCGATCTGAGCTTAACTCTGGTCTTGATGTGCATAACATATACAAAAAGGTTGTATATATACCTGACTATTTAAGAGTATCTTTTACCAGATTGAGATTAATGTCTCACAACTTAAAAATAGAAACTGGAAGGTGGAGTAGGTTACCCAGAGAGGCTAGAGTATGTAATTGTAATAATATTGTAGATCAAGATGAATGTCACGTTTTGCTGGAGTGCCCTTTATCACAACATATCCGTGAAGCTTATAATCAATTAGATTTTACTTCTTTGGATAATTTGCTGAATGAAGATTTTAATTTAGTAGATTTATGTAAATATGTTAATGATGTTTTTAAATTATTTTCAGGATGTTGAATGTAATATTAGTTAATGGTGTATGAGGTGACTCGTATTAAGTTGAATATATTGTAATGTTTTTCTTAATGGACAAATAAGTGGTGATATTGTTGGTATCTTCATGTTTTTGATTATTTGTTTTCATTGTCTTTGTAATTCATTGTATTGTAAAAAAAAATAAAGAAATTTAATTCTTGTTTGTCAATAAATTACTACTACTATTGAGTGCATTTTGGTATACGTGTGGGTTTAAAGGTATCATTTGTAACTTCTTTAGATATCATATACACACCTGGTGGTAGAAATGGTTCTGTCCTTAACCTTGCACCTCCTGTTAGATCTGCTTCTGTCACTTTTCACTTTTCTGACTTCGTGGCCTGAATTCTAATGTTTCGGTTGTGAAAAAGCACAAGAGTACTTCCCTCCCTAACCTACCCCTTCTCTCTGAAACCCAGCTGTCTGGCCATGCTCCCACTGACCCATTTCAAATCTCTCACTATATCCGGTATTCTCGTTTTCGTTCCAAAGGTAGGGTTTGTGCCTTCTGCAACACTAGCACTCCTAGTTTAAGGTTCAAGGACCTTGAAACTCCTGACTTTGATGTTCTCTGGCTGAAGATGTATCTCTACACTACCACTATATTCTTTGCTTCTGCTACTGTTCTACAAACTCCACTGACTTTGTGTCTCTCTTTGCCATGATTCCATGCTATCTTTTCACCCACATGCCTAAGTTCTCTGTATTGGAGACTTCAATGTACACCACAGTGAGTGGCTTAATTCCACACACACTGATGCAGGAGGAAGTGAGGCCCTTTCATTCTCTATTACTCACGATCTGGAGCAAATTATCAAACATCCTACTCGTGTTCCCGATCGACACGAAGATGCAGCCAACACTCTTAACCTATTTCTTACTGCTAACCCTTCAAACTACTCTTATTCTTGGCTTTTCCCTCTTGGTAAATCTGACCACTCTGTAATCTCAATATCTTCCATTTTCACTCCCCCTCCATCAATCCCTCCTACTCAGCGCTGCCTATGGCACTTTGAGCTTACCCAATGTGAAGATTTGCGTAGCTTCCTCTTTGACTTCCCATGGGATGACTACTGCTTTTGGTTCCACAACCCTGATAAGGTAGCCCTAAAAGTTGCCGAGGTCATAACCTCGGGAATGGAGGCATACATCCCCTCCTGTATGAAAACTTTTTCTCCCTCTAATCTCCCTCTAATCCTTGGGTTGACTGTGTAAGCTACATGGCTTTTCACACCAGGGATTGGGCACACTGGTTGTATCAAGCCTCTCCTTCTAATTTATCTCACTCTGCTTTTATAATAGCTAGGACTTGCTGTTCTGCTCAGATTCGAAGGTCTAAGGCTTCCTTTATAAGAAGGAAAGTTTATGACCTTAACTCCTCTCCCAATGACAAATGTTTATGGTCCTTAGCCAGAAACATCTCTAAAAAGTACTGTAACTCAAGCTTTCCCCCTCTCCTTTGTTCAAATGGTTCTATAGCTTGCTCTCCCACTGACAATCCACTCTCTTTGGCTCTCATTTTTCTGCTAACTCTTCTGTACATGATTCCAGTGCCCCTCTCCCTCAATCTCTATCTCTCTCTAACCCTATGCCCTCCCTTATCCTTTCTTCATGCAGCGTTCATTAGGTTTTTCGCTCACCAAAGACAGACAAAGCATCTGGCCCCGATGGTATCCCTACTATTTCCCTTGAGGAGTTTGCAAATGAAGCGGCTCCCTTGCTTTGCTGTCTTTTTCACCTCAACCAGTATCTGTCCTTCATTTTGGAAGCACTAGTGCAACCTGCTCTTAAGAAGGGCGACTGCTCTATTTCTTCAAACTACCGACCTAATGCCTTAACCTCTTCTATCGCTAATGTTTTTAAAACCAGTATGGCCTCTTCAAGGCTAGATCCACTTGTGACATCCTGTCATATCGTACTCATGTATAGTCATTTCTATGAGGAGCTATGGGGAATCATTTGTTGTCGCCTTTGATATTTGTAAGGCTTTTGGCATTTTGGCACATGGCTCTGTTGGCCAGCTCCCTGCCTATGGCTTTACTCCTTCTATCTGTTCTCTGAGTTCCAGTTTTCTTTCTGACCGTTTTATGTCTGTGGTTGTTGACGGTGCAATATCTAGCCTATTCCCTGTTCTACATGGCTCTTTTCTTTCACTTACTCTGTCCCTTCACTTCATCAATGATCTTCTTCAGTCCCCATCTAAATCTTATCTTCATGCATTTGTCGATAATTCTACCCTTCATTTTTCCTCGACGTTTTCTTCACAGCCCTCATTTGGTGATTGTAATCAGTCTTGTATCACTCTTCTACTCTCAACTCCAATTTGCTGAGGGTATCTGAGTAGGGCACCCAAAATTTAGTTAAATTTAATGCCTCCAAGAGACAGTTTCTGGATATCTCTTTTATCTTCTCCACCTGATAGCCCTTTTGTCTTATAAAATAACGAATTTTACCCCCTTAATTCTATCAACATATTAGGAATCCATATAGCCTTTAAATTGTCTTAGAGGAATCAAATAATCCAAATTTCTAAATCTTCATCCAAAAAACTGAGGGTTTTGTTTCGTTTTCTTCATTACTTTAACTCTTTAGAGTTACTTAAAATCTATAAAGGTTTATCTATCCCTGCTTAGAATACTTATCTCCTTGATAGGGTTGAATCTAAGGCAGTCAGACTCAGTAATGACCCTTCTCTTACTTCTAATCTGGATTCTCTTTCTCTTTGCTGCAAGGTATCATCCCTTTCTCTTTTCTATCGCTACTACTTCCATCGCTGCTCTGATTAGTTGGAGTGTTGCATTCCTCACCCACTTCCGAGGCCGCATACACTTACCAAGAGGTCTGTTCTCATAGGTGATGTGTAGAGATTTGTAGCTTGTGGACTGGTCGGTGCAGCGACTGCTTCTTCCCTTATACCTCCAGATTCTGGAACTCTCTTCCTCCTTCTGTCTTTCCTAATTCTTATAACCTATCTTCCTTTTAAAAGCAGATCTATCGTCATGTCAGCGCCCAATCCTGTCATATCTCTAGGTCCTCAGTACTTTGACTATTCTTTCAGTCTGTCTTTTCCTTTGTGTATCATTACCTCATCTCTGCCTTGCCCATAACCTTTTTCCTTTACTTCGTCTTAATGTTTTCTTCGTATCCGGGCATTTATTGATGAGGGTAGTTTTTTTTGCCTGTCCCGGTGTCAAACTTATAATATATATATATATATATATATATATATATATATATATATATATATATATATATATATATATATATATATATATATATATATATATATATATATATATATATATATATATATGCACACTATGTAGAAAAGTGTCTGTTGATGCAAATTAAAATAGCTTTGTTTCTAAAGTTGCAATTATTTATACTCTCATATTTCTTGATTTTAGAAGAGGGAAGAGAGAATTCTTTAAGCCTGACTTCTTAGGAGATGTATCTCCCTCCATTCGATGACAAAGCTAGTGGCACATCTCTTCTGCAATGTTCATTATAATTTTTGCGGCTTTATGTATCACAATTAGCCCTTATAAGTTGGAGCTGGGGAATTGTAGCTGTTTCCATTCTATATATATATATATATATATATATATATATATATATATATATATATATATATATATATATATATATATATATATATATTTATAAGAACATAAGAACATAAGAATAGAGGACACTGCAACATGCCTACTGGCACACACGAGGCAGCTCCATTTTTGAATTGTATTTTCAGCATGTCTAACCTATTCTATTCTACTCTACTTATTTATTCTATTTTTCTTTTTATGATTTTTCTAATAAGCACTAACCTATTCATACCCACCCTACCTCTGTCATATGTCTATCTAATCTACATTTGAAGGTGTCTAAGGTATTGGCATTTACTATCCTACTAGGAAGCTTGTTCCATGCATCAGCTACTCTATTACCAAACCAATTTTTACCAATTTCCCTTCTGAACCTAAATTTATCAAGCTTAAATCCATTATTACGAGTTCTGGTTTGATCATGAATTTTTAAAACTTTATTAATATCTCCCTTGTTAATCCCTTTAAACCATTTATACACTTCAATCATATCCCCCCTAACTCTTCGCCTCTCTAGAGAATGTAGATTAAGTTTTTTAATCTGTCCTCATATGGTAGATTTCTGATATTGTGTATCATCTTGGTCATTCTTCGCTGCACTCTCTCCAAGGATTCAATTTCCATTCTCTAATTGGGTGACCAGAATTGCACAGCATAATCTAAATGGGGCCTAACTAATGCAAGATAGAGCTGCAAAATAACTTTTTCCGTCCTATTGCTAACGCTTCTTGAGATAAATCCTAAAATTCTGTTTGCTTTATTTCTGACTGCTGTGCATTGCTCTCTTGGCTTAAGACTGCTACTCACAAGAACTCCCAAATCCCTTTCACACCGAGAACTCATGATTTCATGGTTATTTAGCTTATAACTAGTATTGTCTTTTATAGTACCCATTTTAACTACTTTACATTTTTCAACATTAAATTCCATTTGCCATTTGTCCGACCATTCAGATAATCTATTTAGATCTTCCTGTGAAGCATGAATGTCTTCTTTTCCATTTATAGTTCTACCTATTTTAGTGTCGTCTGCGAATTTACTTAGGTTACTACTGATATCCGAATCCAGATCATTTAGATATACGATGAATAATAGGGGACCCAGTACCGAGCCTTGTGGTACCCAGCTAGTAACCGAGCCCCACTCTGATTTCTCTCCATTTATGCAAACCCTCTGTTTTCTGTCTTTTAACCATTGTCTGATCCATCTGAGAACAGCTCCTCCTATACCATGAGCTTCCAGCTTTTTAACTAATCTTTTGTGAGGAACTCTATCAAAAGCTTTGCTAAAATCTAGATATATTATATATAAGCACACATGCACACACATACATACACACACACACAAACACACACACCACACACACACACACACACAAACACCCACAATACTGAAGTAGAAGCGAAGCAATATGCTCTGCAGAGCAAAATTCAATATCCGCCCAACAGTTCATATACATTGCATATTTCCTCATTTCTCTCTCTCTCTCTCTCTCTCTCTCTCTCTCTCTCTCTCTCTCTCTCTCTATATATATATATATATATATATCATATATATATATATATATATATATATATATATATATATATATATATATATATATATATATATATATATATATATCTACCTCTAAGTCATCTGTGTTCTTAGCATTTTTATTTCTTTACTCTTGAAGCCTTTTGAGTTATCGTGTGTATAGAATTTAGAATTTAATGATAAGTACTTTATTACTTTTCCGATTCTTTCTCTTTGATATCTTACTGAACTCTCTCCATCAGACTTTGTATAACTGAAATTGATATTAAGATAACATCTAATTATATCTCTCGTAATTTTAAATTTTTTGCATGTTGCAAGATTTTGTGGTAATTGTAACGAAATAATTTTCTTCTTTCACTACGTTTTAGGTAATGCCCAATTTTTTCTGGTTCCTGCTGATTTTTACCCCAATAACTTGAATAAATCATTTTTTTTTTCAATTTTTGCAAGAATAACCACTGACTGTTAATTATAGAAAGTTTGGAAGCTTCTACCTCACGATAAAAGATCTTGCCCACTTACCCTGTGGAGGAACCAATCAGATTGGTGTGAAAGAAAAGGTCTTCTACCTCACGGGATTAGAACCTAGCCCACTTATTGTGTGGAGGACCCAATCATATTGGTATGAAAGAATAGTAGCAATCCTTTATCCCCTGGAGCTAAAAGGAGTGATCGAGGTATATTACAATGAGGTTTGCGGCTCTTGTACATATGCCATATAGTCATTAGCAAACGAGTATTTTATTCTGAATACATGACTCGAATAAGAATATCAGCGAATAGCGAATTCATCGTCTTTGTAAGCATAAAGCATTTTTCACAGTGATATGTAAATCTGAGGCCGCAAAATGAATGGCGATATTGGCAGGGAATGATCTCTTTGGAATATCGATATCGGTTTACTTAGGCTTCGTTATCGGTCTGAAATGTGACGTCGATTCATCTCCATCTGAAACTCTGTGCTTATCAGAGATGGAATTCAACTTTATAGTGGAATCAAATATATGTATAATTCCGAGTTTTTTTTTTTACCTCCTATTGTTGGGATTCGACTCTGGAGCTTGTAGAATTTAAGTCCACAGCTTAGTGCGCTGACATAGAGGTCATTAAACAGAGTGAACTGATAGTTCTACTATAATTCCATAATTACAGAGAGCACCACTGCGCCTTTTTGCTCTATCGTGCTTTCGGTATAATAGCTTCACCGTTGACTTTCTCTTATTATATAGTATGTATTCGATGAGAATGATAAGAAGAGGAACCCATAAATGACAGCTACTTTTCCTTTTCCACACAGTATTGATGTGTCCACCGTGCCAGAGGGCAAAAGGTTTACTGAATACACTTCTAAATCTCATTTTATACCCCTACCAGGCGCTTCTCTCAGGTGGTGGATGAGGGAATCCTTCATGGTCCACTCCGTATATAAATTAAGGAGTTGCGAACCAAAACAGAGTCAAGATAGGCCTAGCAACCCACTGGTGGATAACAAAAGCTCAGGAAACGCAACATAATGGCGATGGATCCTCAGACTGACAGACTTCGGTCGACCAAGCCTGTGGGGAGACAAAGTTAAAGTATTCATGCATACAAATACAAAAAAAAAAAACTCATTGATCCCTCTGTAGTCTGTAGGCCTACTTTGATGGCGTCATGTAAGGCTACTTTTGTTTGATGTATAAATTAAGCCTAAGTTTATCCTCGTCCTAAATTACCCATGAGAGGGTAAATATTTTCCTTATTTTCTTTTCTCTTCACTCGTCTGTTCCCAGTTGCATTCCTTTGTTGCTGAGTTGTGGATATGTTGGCCATTTTGACGCCTTGCGGTAGGCTCGATGTGGGCCTGTCACTTTGAAAGTAGACCGCATACTTTAAGCTGACGGTAGATCGCATACTATAATAGCAGCCAAAATGCTTGAAGATGAACTCGAGAAACTCTGCTCTCCAAGACTGTGTATTGGAATGGACATCAATTATCTCTCCGTCACACTATAATTATTACAGTATGTGATCAGTCTCACAAATTAGTCCGACTTCTATATGTATATTTTAAACCGTGTTATGCCTAGTTGCTGAATTCTTATTTATTTATGCATGTTAGTTAGCTCTGCATTTGTATTACTGGACTTTATTTAGGACATTCCTTGTCATTATTAGGACAGTGCGTCATAAACATGCGTTAATGACATCCACACCATAGGAGCTAGAGGGGATTTGTTTTCCTTTGCCTACACCTACACAGAACATTCTGGGACGTCGTTTCGCATTATTATCTCTTTACATCTGACATATCACAACACTTCCCATCTCTGTTTCTCATTGCTCTCTCATCATTATTATATTTAACTGTGACTTTTCATTCAGCCTGTCTCTTTTTGTTTATTATTCACTTCTGCCTTGTCCTCAAGATGCTTTATATATATATATATATATATATATATATATATATATATATATATATATATATATATATATATATATATATATATATATATATAGTATATATATATATATATATATATATATATATATATATATATATATTTTTTTTTTTTTTTTTGGTGCCTAGGCCGGATGAGGGCAATTTTCTTTGCCCGTCACTTTGTCACACTTCTAAAGGAAAAAATAAAGTTAGTCCCGGTTTCGATGGGGGTGGGCATAGACATACTGTAGATGGATGATTCTGATGGATACCATGCCAAGCGCTCTGCGATGGGATTAAATCCGCGTTAGTCAGGTTTGTCACTTCCTGACTTGCACTTTCTACCACTGAGCTTGTCGACCCCGCTATTACTAGATATAACATTGTTTGAAATGTTCCTATGGTTTTACATAGTTGAGAACCTCGTTAACTATCAATAATCTTCCACCATCCTCTCCTCCATCCCTCTGTAATCATTCAATCCCCGGGGCTTAGTGTTGGTCTGCTTGCCCAATTTTGTTACAATTGCAGGAATAAGAGTAACATATACAGCTGCAGAATTAAGCAGATAAGCCTCTTATTTATTTATATCATTTTCTTTCATGTTTATTTTTATTGTATTTCTTGAATTAAGTACCTCTCTCTCTCTCTCTCTCTCTCTCTCTCTCTCTCTCTCTCTCTCTCTCTCTCTCTCTCTCTCTCTCTCTCTCTCTCTCTCTCTCTCTCTCTCTTCCCTTTTAACCACCATATTGCTTTCAATTCTTCTGTCATTTTTTTTCCTCTGCTTAATATTATTTTCCTCTTTGTAAACCCCCGAATGAATACTCTCCAATAGTCTAGTGTATATTTTTGTCAACATTTTATGTGTCATCACTAGTTCCCGTTCGAATGTGGGTGGACAGAGAAAGTTTAGAGCTGGGTTATTAAGGATGGATGCCCCTCCTAGCACCCCGCGGAGTGATCGACCCTTCATTAAACATGCTTATCAATTCCAAACTCATGCGCTCTAACACCGAACTACCTCGGCCTCAAAATGACTTTGTAAATGGTGATCATTGTAGACTCGAGATATGGGCTCTGGATTACCTAATGTGCGGATGCTGTTGTGTAAGTCCGCTTCATATCGTGTGTATATATATATATATATATATATATATATATATATATATATATATATATATATATATATATATATATATATATTATATATATATATATATATATATATATATATATATATATATATATATATATATATATATATAGAGAGAGAGAGAGAGAGAGAGAGAGAGTTGCTATGGATGTTAGAATTTATTTTCATGTTGGTTTTGGAATGGAATCGTGTTTATATAAGCCACGTTTATCTCACGAATATCTTCTGTTACCTTTGAAAACAATATTTATTTTTTTAATTTGCTCATATCTAATGAGTGTTCAAGTGTTTAACCATGTGCATATGCAGAAGAGAGTGCATAACTTAAGCATGTGTCAGTACACTATGCTTCATAAATCTCCTCTGAAGAGAGTGTATAGAGCAGGGCTTTTTAATTACCTTAGGAGTAGGGCCGGATAATGAATCTGGAATTGATGAGAGAACCATCATTCATTTTACCTTCATATTTTACTTTACTCTTATTCATTGAAAGATACGAATTTTTTTTATTTTTTTTTTTATTTTCCTCTAAGCACGTAAAAAAAAAGATAGCTTTGTTTGAAATGAACTTGATGACTTAAAGAGAAGAAAAGAAAATTGCGATTTTGGTATAATGTTAAGCTGTCTATAATGTAATTAGGTTGACAGTATTCAGTCATATAATTAGCCATGCATTTATTTTACCTCCATTTTGAAGTAAACTATCGTAAGTCCCTTAAATACATAAATAAATAAGTGCCATTGATTTATTATGCTGCTTCTGAATGTGTCAAAAGGCCAAGGAAAGACCATTCAAGGGTCGGATTTGGCTCGCCACCTTCAAATTAAATAGCCTTATTATATATATATATATATATATATATATATATATATATATATATATATATATATATATATATATATATATATATATATATATATAGAGAGAGAGAGAGAGAGAGAGAGAGAGAGAGAGAGAGAGAGAGAGAGAGATAGAGAGTAATAATAATAATAATAAACCTTTATATCCATTACAATACAATGGGTATTCGTCAGCCTGGGCAAGCCCCAACCCCCCACTGTGGTGCCCAACCACAGCAGTTCCTGCCAGGAAACAGCTTAAACTCTCGGTCTTGGACGGGAACCGATCTTTCGACCTCGTAGATGCGAAGCCAGCGCGTTACCACTGTACTAGCTAGCAGGCTAGTACAGTGAGAGAGAGAGAGAGAGAGAGAGAGAGAGAGAGAGAGAGAGAGAGAGAGAGAGAGAGAGAGAGAGAGAGAGAGAGAGAGAGAGAGAGAGAGAGAGAGAGAGAGAGAGAGAGAGAGAGAGAGCTCTATACAATCTTCAATGGATACATTTGAATCTTGCTCATTCTTTATTTCATGTATACATGTATGCATATATTTAGTAAGTCAATTTGCTACAGTGACTGCATACTGTATATGTATACATAAGGGCAATTTTTTTTCCTTCTCCTCTCCCTTTGTTTTCCTCCCCTATATCGTACTCCCTCTAGTCTATTTTCCATCTGCCATCGAGTGCCAGCTATAAATGGTCTCCCTGTATAGATTTTGGTGGTAGGTATTGTGTGGGATAGGAATTATCCGGTCTCACGATACTCGAATTAAAGCAAAACTTAAATCTTTAAGGGGAATATGAGCTATATTGGGACCGACTTCATTAGTACTTTAACATCATTGATTGATTTCTCTTTATCTTTTATCATATATGAATAGAGCTAAGCTTTCTATTGATAATATAAAGAAATTACTATTTGTTGCTAATAATATTAGGTTCTGTTTATATATATATATATATATATATATATATATATAATATATATATATATATATATATATATATATATATATGTGTGTGTGTGTGTGTGTATATATATATATATATATATATATATATATATATATATATATATATATATATATATATATATATATATATATATATATATATATATATATATATATGGGACGATAGTTTGTCACATCTTCTCTGTCCCCCTTTTTATGCAGAGGTATTACATGTGATATTTTCCAAGAGTCAGGAAACTTTTTAGTAACAATGGAAGTGTTCATAATAGTTAGAATATAGGATGCAATCATGGGTAGAGCATCTTTGATGAACTGAAATGGTATACCATCTGAACCATAAGAGCCAGAGTTTCTTAGGCTCTTTATGGTAAGAATTAGGGTAGCACAATCGATAGGATTTATCTTGAAGTACTCTCTTGTGTTTTCATTGGAAGAATTGTCATTTAAGCAATTACTCATATTCACTGAGTTGATGTTTTCTTGAGTTTTTTCATATGTATTTTTGCCAACGTTAGCAAAATAGTTATTAAAGTTATCTGCTTTGTCTTTCAACTCCGTAATATTTTCATAACTTTCTGAGGTACTCTTTTCATTTGGTATCATGCTTCTTATCACTTTCCATGTTGCTGCTGTATCATGTCTAGAGTCATTAAATTGTTTTTTGTAAAAGTCTTTTTTACTTACACTGATGAGAGATCTGACACGTTTCTTTTCTGTTTTATAACGTTCTCGGAGAGTCATATCATATCTATTCATTTTTAGCTCTTTTTGTATTTGATTTCTGATTTGCATTGCCTCTTTGATGTCATTAGTTAGCCAGGGGGCTGAGGGGCGGGTTATTTTTCTTGTTACAATGGGTGCACAACTATCTAAGCATTCAAGGAAGACTTTTGTTAAAATCTCAACCTGCAAATCGACGTTATCTGTGTATTTAATTCTATTAAGTGCATTTGTGTTGTTGATTAATGTTTCACAAAAGATATCAGGGGAGTAATTTTTTAGACACCGGAATGTCTTGAGGAGAGGCTTCCTTTTCGGCTTGTTTATGTTTAGCATAGCAATGTTCAGCTCGTGGTCTGCAATTGGGCAGGGAACTACGTCCCAATAGGGTATACTTTCCACTTTATTTGTTATTATCAGATCTATAAGAGTCCTAGAATTAGGGGTTATGCGGGTCGGTTTTGTCACTATTTGTGTTAACTTCACAGTGTTGATCACCCTTTTCATTTTGTTATCTGCTGAGAGCAAGTCATCATTAAAATCACCAAGTATGTATATGGGTTTATGACGCACACAGATATTTCTGAATGTTTCTAGCAGATGATTGAATGAACTGGTAGGTGCTTTAGGGTGACGGTAAACACACCCTACAATGAAAGATGGAAGTTTCTGATACTGCACAGTGATCCATAAATCTTCGAGCTCCTCAGTTTTTTCTAAACCTGTGGTTATTTCTGATGCACTAAGATAATTTCTAACATAAATACAAACCCCACCCCCTCGGCCATGGTCATTGCGAAATATTTTAAACTCTGGGATATTCACATATTTATTTTCAGTTGTAGGAGGAAGCCAAGTTTCACTTACACAGAGGATGTCTATGTTGTAGTCTTTTGTTAGCATTATTATTTCCTCAAAATGAGCGAGCAGGGACTGAGCGTTCACATGTACTAATGTTACATTCTTACCATGTTTCATTGGGGTGGTATCCATAGTCATAGTTGTAGTTTCGACTGTGTGATTCTGCTGGGAATTCATCATTGTAGTGTGTTCTGGGGTTAGCCCATGGATCCTGGTGTCTGTACCTGCCGTTGGATGTGTAACGCTGGTTTGAGTACGTGCCGTGGTATGATCGGGCCTTCCCAAAGTTTGTATGCCTAGGTGAGTGTCTAGGGTTGTAAGAGCCATCACTCCAGGAGAAGTCTCTTGTGCGTGGACGGCGATAAGAGAGGTTTGTATCGTGTCTCTTTCTGTAGTCTCGCGTATAGGGGATTGTTTCATTAGCTCTTTGCTGTTTATTTTGGTATGACTGTAGTTTGGGATATTTTGTAGAATACCCAGGTTGTGTCCATTGTTTGCCCCCACGAAATGGCTGGACAATTGTGCCTGTAGGCCATTGATTCAGTTTGTAAGGCACATATTCAAATCCTTTCGATATCGTTATTGCGAAGGAAACCCAGTTTGGTTTGCGAGAAAGCTCCTTAATCAAGACTTCTTCAGAAGGAATGCCTTGATTTGTCAATGTATTACGTATCTCTCTCTCAAAGGGGTTGCCAGGAATGCGAATATATATTTGAGCTGTAACCCTTGCACTTGCATTATTGGGCAACTGTGGCTGTGGGGGAGAGGACTTCGATGGAATGTTTAGAATAGAGACTGCTGCTATTTTGTCTTTTCTGTTTTCTTCATTATTTTGCAGCCTATTGCTGGGTTGGTTATTTGTGCTGGAAGGTGTAATTTGGTTGTCCTGGTTAGTGATAGTTGCTGTGTTGTTAGGAGTAGTGGAGATTGACTCTATATCTTCTTCGCTGTTTTGCAACTCTTTACCAGGTTGGTTGTTTGTGCTGGGAAGAATCTTGTTCTGGTTAGTGCCTGTTGTTGTATTGTTAGGAGTAGTGGGGAAGGACGCTGTTGTTTCATCACTATTTTGTAACCTGTTACTGATTTGATTATTTATGCTAGATGGTGTATTCAGGTTGTCTTGATGACTATCACTTTTATCTGGATCTACCGCTTCTTCACTACCACTGTCACATTCGTCTCTCAATGCACTGAAGGAATTGTGAGTAGAGACAGAAAACCTAGTTTGCAAAACCTGAGGGTTGTTGATAGAAGGGACATCATCGTTGTTAGGTGACAGCACTGAACTGAGAGGTGGAGATGTTTCTAATAGGAGTTTCAGCCTAGAATTATCTCTTTTAAGTAGGACAATGTCAGATTCTAGCAAACCCACCTTGTGTTGTAAGGCTTTCACCTTTTCAGCATCTGCTTCCAAAATTTTCACCTTATCTGCAAGACTTTCTATCATTCGATGTAGGTCTCCTAGGTCGTGTGTTTTTTTAGACTCTATGGATTTTACAACCGAAGTTTGAGGTTGAAAGAGTTTGTCAAGTTCACCATTCATTGAGATATTCAGGACACTTGCGCTAAAAGTTATTATGTTTGTAATTATCTCTTTTTTTAATCGTTTTTTTATGATGTGTTTACCACTGTATTGGGGAAAGAGTTCCACTACCTTCGAAAGCAAAAGTTGACTTGTTTTGTACAGAGTGACTTTTTTAATTTTTTCCAATTCCCTTCTGATGTCCTCACGTGAATATACGAATATTCTGTCCAGAGATGATATAAACACTTCGGGAAAATTATCAGTATTTACACACGGAAGGTCAGAAAGGTCAACATTTTCCGATGAGGACATTCTGGTGTGAATGGGAGGGAAACTGCGGTATGAGGGGAACTGCAGGTTCACCTAAGAAAGGTCCTTTTTAGGTCGGTCGCGAGAGGTTGTGGTTGAAATCGGTAACACTGGGAGAGACACTCTCAACGGTTTCTGATATGTTATAAGATTATAATGAATTTTCTTTGTATCTTTTTAAACACTAAAGTTGTAATAATCACTCTGACTTAAATTTGAAGATTTATATTTCAGTATGCTTTCGTTAATTTTATAGCTGTGCATTTAAACTCTGTCACTTGATAAACGCAATATTATCGGGAGCTCAATGCGTACACGTCCTTTCACTCACTATATTCTCTATATTACTTTTATAAAATTGTTCCTAAGCCTCCTTTTAAGATTTTTTTTCCTTTTTTTATTAAAAGAGGCTTCTTAAACCCAGTTGGTTGGATGTATAGCGAGCGTAAAAAGGCTCGTGAAAAAAGGTATTAAGGTTGTGTTTTATATTTGGATAAAAGGTGAAGCTGTTGAATGGAGACTTACCTCACAAGAGGAAAAGGATTAAGTTCTGGTGATGGTGGTGGCGGTGGTGGTGGTGGTGGTGATGGTGGTGGTGGTGGCGGTGACGGTGGCGGTGGTTCTTCTTCTTCTTCTTCTTCTTCGTCTTCGTCTTCTTCGTCTTCTTCGTCGTCGTCGTCGTCTTCTTCTTCTTCTTCTTCTTCTTCTTCTTCTTCTTCTTCTTCTTCTTTTTTCTTTTTTTCTTTTTTTCTTTTTTTCTTTTTTCTTTTTTTTCTTTTTTTTCTTTTTTTTCTTTTTCTTTTTTTTCTTTTTTTTCTTTTTTTTCTTCTTCTTTTTCTTTTTTTTCTTCTCCTTCTCCTTCTCCTTCTCCTTCTTCTTCTCCTTCTTCTTTTTCTCCTTCTCCTTCTCCTTCTTCTTCTTCTTTACTGTTTGAACATATGCGAATGGTTGTGATAGATGTACATTTATATTGGTCATGATTTGGCATGCCCTGTAAGATATTTATTCTTTGAATACCCTAAAGCAAATATGATTTTCCTCTGCTTACTACTGGTACTTTAGTGCATTCTATTCGGTACCACGGTAGCATATTTGCTTCTTATATGTCCTTTGCAGCAGAAATGTGCTCAGACATAGTAAAAATAATGTACTCTTTTCGGTGCCATGGTAACAAACTGTTCCTTGTGTGTCACGAACCAGAAATGGTTTTCCCCGTGTCTTCCTCTGATAAAGTAATGTATTCATTTCGACCCCTTGCTGTTATCAAAATGGCACTGGGAGTTGTTTATGAGTGTGGCCCTCACCACCATTTACAATATTAAAAAGAGAACGTTTGCTTATGTCACCCGAATACTAATGTTTCCTGGAAAGTACACTACGTCTTTTGGTATAAAGTATATTTACAGGTATTTCATCGCTTTCAGCCCTCTTTTTTTAATGAGAATGACACCGGAACTAGCAAAGGAAACTGCCCTTATTGGGCCCAGGTATCAAATAATATTTAAGGAGAAAAAACAGCAGACTACGGAGAAGGCAGAAATACGAAAATGATAAGCAATAATAGAGACAAGGTTAAAGAATAGTCAAAGTAATGAGGACCAGAAATATGGCAGGTTTAGGTCTTGAGATGACAATAGATCAGCTTTTTGAAAAAAGAAAGTTCCTGAGAGTTAACGAAAATAAAAGGATAAAGAGATTCCAGAGTCTGGAAGTGGAAGGAAAGAATCATTCACTGCACTGACTAATCCGCGAGCTACAAATCTGCACACAGTCCTTATGTGACGCATGTGCTAAGCGAACTCGCCATCGGGAGAAGGATGCAACTCGCCAACTCATCGTGGCAGCAATGGAAGTAGTACCGATAAAAAAGAACAGATGACAGCTTCAGGCGAAATTAATACACATCGGCATTTGCAGTAAGAACAATATCGTTGTTGAGTCTGATGGTCTAAGGTTCAACCCTATCAAGGAGATAAGTGTAAGAAGAAGTTGCCCAAATGTGAGAGCATTATTCTAATTAGATATTTGTATTAATTAAGAAGAGAATAAGTAATGTAAATGCAGCTTTTGCAATTTGAACTATGTGGTTCCTCCAAGACAAATTCGATAGTAGCTGAACTCCTAACATATTAATAGACTTGAGAGGATAAATTTAATTATTTTTGAAAGCAGTAGGACTGTCAGAAGGAAAACATATAAAGAAATAGCCAAAAACTGTCTTGGAGGCTTTGCATTTTACTAAATTATTGATTTCCCACTCAGACACTCTGTAAATAGGAATTGAGAGTTGAAGAAAGCGTAATACAATACTGATTTCGAGCAGCAGACGAAGGTGGTGAGGAAAAAAACAGAGGAAACATGGAGAGTAGAATCGTCTGCAAAGACATGGAGAATAGAGAAGGATGGGGACTAGAGAAGAGCTAGATGTTGTACCGTCAACAACCACAATTATAAAACGGTCAGAAAGAAAACCGAAAATCGGATAATAGGGAGGAGAGGTAAAACCATAACCAATAAGTTTGGCTGCCATAGCTTTTTGGCACACACTGTAGAAAACTTTCGAGATATCAAGGGCGACGGCAAACGATTTTCCATAGTTCTTCAGAGATGACCATGCATGAGTGAAATAGAACAGGAAGTCACAAGTGAATCTTGCCTTGCGGAAACTGTACTGGTTAATAAGCGAGTTAGATTCAAGATATTTCAAGAAATGAGAGTTGAGCAAGTTTCGAATGCTTTAGCATTAATAGTGGTTAAGGCAAAAGGTTGGTAGCTTGAAAAAATAAAATGGTCTCCCTTCTTAGGAAGTGGCTGAACAAATGTGTTCTCTCAAGATGAGGGACTGATACTGGTCGAGAGAAAAGACGAAAAAATTGTAAAGCACAGGAGTGTTCTCATATGCGACCTCCTTATGTAACCTTGCAGGAATGCCATTGGGTTTGGATGCCTCTTTCGCTTTTCAGAAAGCGAAGAACACAACGGACTCTATGTGAAAAAATAATAGGGGAAGACATAAGGTTGAAGAGGGGCAAGTGCGAGGGTCAGGTAAGCTAGAATCGCTTATAGAATAGTTGGCAAAAAGTGAGAGCCATAACAACTTTGCCAGTGGGAGAGCAAGCTGTAAAACCACTAGATCGTATGAAGGGGGGGGGGTTGAGTTACATAAGTTTGTAATGATTTCATTTTTGGTCTAGGATCATATTTTCAGTGGGAGAGAAGTTCAACTCATCAGCTTTTCCTCTGAGAAAGGAAGCTTTAGACCTACGAATCTGAGCAAATCAGCGATTTCTAGCGATTGTAAAACCAAACTATTAAAGAAGCAGAGGATTGATATGACTTGTATACCGGATCCCTGGCCTGATTAGCAATAGAGCATGAACGGTTGAATCGAGGATGAGAGGGAGAAATAGATTTGACAGAAGTGTACCCTAGAATATGATCTCAGTAAAGTTTTGGGCTACGCGATCAGGGTTGCGAGTCTGAAACAGTCATCATTCCCTGTAAAATCAAGTAGACAATTATGTAAATTATCATATTGAATGTGCTCGCTGAAATACTACAACTGAAGGTATTCCGAATTTAATTAGGACTGACCAAGACAGCTCCAGGTTTTGCCTTCCTTCATGCTTGTTTCATTCCGTATGTGTACTTCTACGCCGAATATTCTGGAATATTCGTTACACATCTCTTACTACCCCATTAAATTTGACAAATCACAGCACTCCTCATCTCTTTTTCTCATTGCTTTTTATTTTTTTTCATTTATACTATGATTATGGAAGGTTCACAACCCGAGTACCCAGCTTGGAGGGGTGCTTAGAATCTCCGGGTACTTGTTGACTCCACTTCTGGCGTGAGGGTAGACATAATTGGTGGTAGTAATGGTTCTGCCCTTAACCTTGTATCTCCTAATAGTTTTTCATCTTTCACTCTTCCCTTTTCTAACATCCGTGGTTTGAATGCCAATCTTCTGTCTGTGGAACAGCCTTTGAGTACATCCCTCCCTAACCTTCTATTCTTTCTGAAACCCAGCAGTCTAGCTGTACATCCCCTGACCCATTTCAAATCATTTCTTGCTATAACCTGCATTTTCGCTTACATTCTAAAGGTGGGACTATGCGTACTGTAACGCCGACACTACTGGAGAGAACATTTACACCAGGGTTGGCCAGACTTTTGTATTCCGAGATCTACTCTAACGACTGAAACTCTTTTACGATCTACCATACTACATAATCACATAATATTACGTCAACTGGGGAAAAAATGTCAAATAGTAATATGAAACATGAGTAAAATTGTCTCACTTATATAAAAATATGATTATTCAGTTCACACTAAATTAAGAAAAAAAAAATCAGTTCAAACTGTGGGGGAACGGTGATCAACCAAACAAGTGGCCGCGACCGACTGGTAGATCGCGATCGACTGTTTGACCACCTCTGATTTACACAATAGGTGAAAATATCAATATATTAGCCTGTATGCTCTGATACTGTAAAAATTACTCTAAGGGGTTGTAATATTTATTCTTGATTTTTGTTGTTGTGTGTGTATATATTTTAGGAATACCCACTGTATATTTGTGGAAATTAAGGAAGTCTACTTTATTATTTATTATATAATAGCTTTCATAGGACCCGATTTTAAAACTTATATTAACGCAAGAAAAATATAAAGTTAGTCCCCATTTCAATGGGGTGGGCATAGACATACTGTAGATGGGATGATTCTACTGGATGCCATGACAAGCGCTCTGCGGCGGGATTGAATCCGCGTAAGTCAGGCTTGTCACTTCCTGACTTGCACTTTCTACCACTGAGCTTGTCGACCACACTATTACTAGATATATAATTTTCCTACCATACCATAACAGCAACATAAAGATCTTTAACTACCTCTTATCATATACCAATTATCTTGAAAATAGTCACAAAACCCCTAACTACTAAAAAAGAGAAAGATATAGACTTCAAAAATGCAAACTGGGAAAATAATGGAAGAATATATAGGAAATAAAGGGAACATTATGAGCAATGCTAACAATATCAAGATGAATATAGTTTGTGGAAAAATGGAATTTTATTATTATTATTATTATTATTATTATTATTATTATTATTATTATTATTATTATTATTATTATTATTATTATTGTTATTATTATTATTATTAATATTATTATTATTATTATTATTATTATTATTATTATTATTATTATTATTATTATTATAGTTCTAATTTTCATTTGATTTTCCTTTTGCTGAAGAATATTCCTTCTGCCACCAAATTACGAAAATCTCTCTCTCTCTCTCTCTCTCTCTCTCTCTCTCTCTCTCTCTCTGTATGTGTGTGTGATTACCTAATTGTGATTACCTAATTGTGTTTACGGGAAAGAGCCCAAAGCTCGTATCTTCCCGTCTCCTCATCGGTTCCATTTTGTACTTAGTGATACTTATCATACCTGTCCTTAAAAGTATGGATTAAGATAGCATTAACTACCTCCTCGCTTAGCGAATTCCAATTATCAACTACTCTTACACTGAAAAAGAATTTCCTTACATCCTGCAAAGAAGTTTTCTTACGAAGCTTCAAACTATGAAATCTAGTTCTAGAGCCAGCAATATGAAAATATCGATTCCTATCCTCTCTATCATAATCATGAAGGAATTTAAAGACTGTCACCATATTCCCCCTCAATCTTCTAGTTTCGAGTAATGGTAAGTCTAATTCCCACAGCCTCTCATCATAACTGAGATTGCGTATTTCTGGCACCAGTTTCATGGCATGTCTTCAAACCTTTTCAAGCTTAGCTATGTGCTTTTTCAAGTGCGGATTCCAAAAGGGGGCTGAATTTTTAAGTTTTGGCCTCACACAGGTTACATAAATATTTCTGAACATTTCCTTGTCCATGTGCCTGAAGGCTACCCTTACATTTGATAAGAAAGCATATGCTGCCCTTACTTTGTCATTTATATGCATTTCTGGAGACAAATCTGCCAGTATGTTTACTCCTAGATCTCTTATTTTCTGTCTCTTGAAGTTGTACTCCAGCCACCGACTAGTCAAGCTTGGGCCTTCTTGAACTTGTATCCATTCTCATTACCTTACAGTTTGAAGTATTGAATTTCATTAGCCACTTTTCTGACCACTCATGCAGACTAAGTAGATCTTCCTGAAGTTCTCTATCATTATTCTCGTTTCCTACTTTCTTCACAATCTTTGCATCATCTGCAAACATATTCATTATTGAATTTACAGGCTCTGGTAGGTCATTTACATATACAAGGAACAAAAGTGGTCCTAAAACTGAACCCTGTGGAACTCCACTACTAACTCTTCTCCATTCAGACACTGAGTGTCTTATTCTAACCCTCTGTTCCCTTCCTTCTAAGCAAGTTTTTATCCATTCCAAGACATTTCCACCTATTCTTGCCATTGCTTGCAGCTTCCTAATAAGTCTCCCATGTGGAACAGTGTCAAACGCTTTCTGGAAGTCTAGGAATATGCAATCTGCCCAGCCCTCTCTTTCCTGTATGATTCGGCTTACTCATCATAAAATTCTAAAAGGTTTGTTATTGTTGATCTACCTTCTCTGAAGCCATGTTGCCTCACTGACAAAAAGTTGAAGGATTCCAAGTGAAGAGAGATATGTTTCCTTAGTAGTTTCTCCATAACTTTGCGAACTATGCTGGTCAATGAAACTGGTCAATAGTTCAGAGCCGTATCCCTCCTTCCCCTTTTGGAGATAGGTGTCACGTTTGCTTGTTTCCAGCATCTTGGAATCTCCTCTGACTCCAGTGACTATTTAAATATGATACTTAGTGCCACTGATACTGAGTTTGCGCATTGTTTAAGTACATGAGGGGATATGTCATCAGGACCTGTAGCTTTATGAACATCTAACTCCATCAGCGCTTTGCATACCTCTGTGGCTGTAAGGTTGATGTTCTCTAATACCGGCCCTTGAGCTTCTATCTCTGCAATCTGAGGGGGTGGGGTATTTTCTACTGTAAATACTGAGTGAAACTCCTTGTTCAATTCTTTGCAGATCTCTTCATCTGTCTCAGTGATGCTTCCATCCGCTCTCTTAAGTCTTAAAACCTGTTCTTTTACCTTCAGTTTTCCTCTGATAAAGCTGTGGAAAAGCTTGGGATTTTCTTTAGCCTTCCTGGTGATGTTCCTCTCATAGTCTCTCTCTGCCTCTCTTTTTTTACTTAGGTAATCATTTCTATCTCTTTGTAGGTTTGCCAGGCATTCATGTTTTTTCTCCCCCTATACCTTGTCCAGCATTTGTCTCTCCACTCCTTTGCTCTTTTACACTCATTATCGAACCATTTCTCTCTGGCATGAATTACATCTACTTTGGTGACAGGTATGCAGCAATCTACTATCTTCCCATATATCTCACAAAAGATGTGTGTGTGTGTGAGTGTGGGGCGTGTATGTGCGTGTGTGTGTGTGTGTGTGCATGCGTGCGTATGTGCATGTGTGTATATATGCATGTGTCTATCTATCTATCTATCTATCTATCTATCTATCCATCGGTCCGTCCGTCCGACCGTCTGTGTCTATCTATCTATCTACCTGTCTGTCTGTGTGTGTGTCTGTCTGTCTGTCTATCTATCTATCTATCTATCTATGTGTCTGTCTGTCTATCTATCTATCTATCTATCTATCTATTTATCTACATCTATCTATCTATCTATCTCTTCTTTTGAAGACTACCGCACCAGGAAGGAAGGAAGAAGAAACTGAGGGAAGGAATATTCCCAGGAATCCAACATTTTTCAATCATGTCTTCTGCACTCTCTTCTCACTTTTTATTAATTTGCTTTCCATTTTCAGTTTTTAAGCCCCGATATATCTCCTCACTTAGGTTTATATATATATATATATATATATATATATATATATATATATATATATATATATATATATATATATATATATATATATATATATATATATATATATATATATATATATATATATATATATATACATACATACATACATACATACATACATACATACATGCATGCATGCATGCATGCATGCATGCATACATACATACATACATACATAGCTAAGCTTGAAAAGTTCAAAGACATGCCACGAAACTGGTGCCAGAAATACGCAATCTCGGTTATGATGAGAGGCTGAGGGAATTAGACTTGCCATCACTCGAAGCTAGAAGAGTAAGGGGGATATGGTGACAGTCTTTAAATTCCTTCATGGTTATGATAGAGTGGATAGGGATCGATATTTCGATATGGCTGGCTCTAGAACTAGAGGTCATAGTTTGAAGCTTCGGAAGAAAACTTGTTTGCAGGATGTAAGGAAATACTTTTTCAGTGTAAGAGTAGTTGATAATTGGAATTCGCTAAGCGAGGAGGTAGTTAATGCTACCTCAATCCATAGTTTTAAGGACAGGTATGATAAGTATCACTAAGTCTAAAAATGGAACCGATCAGGAGACGGGAAGATACGAGCTTTGGGCTCTTTCCCGTAAACACAATTAGGTAATAACAATTAGGTAATCACATACATACATACATACATACATACATACATACATACATACATACATACATACATATATATATATATATATATATATATATATATATATATATATATATATATATATATATATATATATATATATAATTTCGTTCCCTTTTTACCTCCACCTTTTCTTAGTGAGAGGAAGTGCAGTCAGCATACGATCTTTCTTGCTCAGTGGGCAAAAGAAATCTTCTTTCTCGCATTTTATCAGGATCGCTGGTTAGTAGTATTGATGGGGCGTGATAGTAGGACTACTATTGTTATTGACTAGAGAGAAGAGAGAGAGAGAGAGAGAGAGAGAGAGAGAGAGAGAGAGAGAGAGAGAGAGAGAGAGAGAGAGAGAGAGAGAGAGAGTTGCTGTTAGTCTATTTTGGAGCTCCTGACTGGGTTTTTGAAGTTATCATATTCTTCCCTAATTATTACTTATATCCTTTTAGCTTTATAGTAAAGTATTGTCGACCATAGCAAAGTAAACTCTTCGTCGATATATATATATATATATATATATATATATATATATATATATATATATATATATATATATATATATATATATTATTCCTTCTGATATAATGCCCCAGCTGTGTGTATATATATATATATATATATATATATATATATATATATATATATATATATATATATATATATATATATATATATATATATATATATATATATATATATATATATATATATATAAAATATATATATATATATATATATATATATATATATATATATATATATATATATATATATATATTTCAGTATGCGACCTCTCTTTCCTTTTTGATTCAGAGTAAATCTGTGTTATGTGTATTGTTGCGAAGTCTTGATGGTTGTCTCACCCGATTTGGTTTGACCTTTCCTTTGCATCGGTTCACTACGTTTCACAGATGTCTATCTGCTTGGGAAAGCCATATTAGTATTTCCGGATCTACTTAAGAGTAACCGCAGGGTGCTCTAGGGTTATATATATTTACCAGGCAAGTCACCTCACATAAATCAACCTACCAAACCGAACCAAATTTAACCTAACAAATTCCGGGGTTATTTAACTCTGGGGGTTATATATCTTTACATGATCCATAGTTCCTACGTGGTTCTGTGTTTTCTTTTTAGTGTATTGTATGATTCAGTAAACAAAAAAGTAATTGAATGAACATACTGAAATTTTTCTCATTATTGTTTTTTCTCGTTCGACTTTCTCTTCTCTCTTGGAATCAGAGATGGGCTGTCTGTTCTTTTATAGTTTTGGTTTGTCAGCATTCAGTATTATTAGAAATGTTACTTTTCCACTTGAATCCAACTGATAAATTGTAAGTCTCTGCAAGTGTGTGTGTGTGTGTGTGTGTATATATATATATATATATATATATATATATATTATATATATATATATATATATATATATATATATATATATATATATATATATATATATATATATATATATATATATATATATATATACATACAAATGGCATCAGAGAAGACTGCAAAATTTACACAGGTCTTGAAATAACTTTATGCTTTGAATACCTCTGTTGAGACACACATACACATACACGCGCGCGCGCGAGTGTATGTGTGTGGGTATGAGAAAAAAGAAGAGAGAGAGAGAGAGAGAGAGAGAGAGAGAGAGAGAGAGAGAGAGAGAGAGAGAGAGAGAGAGAGAGAGAGAGAGAGAATTACTATCGTTATTTTCTTTATCTGATTAGCCTAGGTCAGAGTGTACTTCCGAGGCTTTGATTATCTGAGAGCCGGGAGAACGAGAGAACTGGTCTGTCAGATCATCACCTCACTTACCAGTTAGCTCTAAGCCACGACATTTTTATAGTTATTTCCTTTTATAATAGGTTTAATCTTTAGTGTACATATTACCATTCATCCACCTTTTTGTATGTCTCTAGTTTGCTAATTGTTTCCGTACTTATTTTACGTGTTAGTACTCAGCTTCTTTTTTATGTTTCTTTCTGTTGTGAGCACTTTTAATTTATATTTAACTTATTATAATCAATTGTATTTGTTTTAGTTTTCATTTTACCAATTAGTTTTCAGCTTTTTGCCTTTTTCATTTGCTAAATGGTTTTATTTCTTTTTTCAGAAGTTTGAAGTGCAACGTAATGGCCTGCCTTAGTGTTGCAGTGGCAGATTAAGGTATGTTTCACCTCTTTTCTTTTTCTTTTTCAATGAACTTTCGATGTTAGTGCTTGCGAATGTGTATTTTGAAGCCGAAGTATATGATATGATAAATCTTTTTATGGTCTTGAGAGACGAAAATTTTCAGCTTATATTCAGGATTCAGACAGTGCAGAGAGCTTATATGCGTATAGGATTAGATATACATGGCTTGATGATATTATATTTCTACTACCACTCTTAGAATATAAAGCATTTGTTTTTGAAACTGTAGCATTAATAATGAATCTTCTTTTCGGATTGCGAAGGTCGGGCAACCTTTTGAACCATGTTCAGGGTTAGATAATGTAAGGAGCATGTTTACAAAGATAAATTATTTAAGAAACATTTTCAGTGGCACTTTCCAACTTACTTCGATCATGAGTTGTCCATGCATTAATGAAAAAATAAATAGTTAATTTTCAACAGCATTTTATGATATTCACTGTTTGGGAAGAAAATTGACGAATATATGATTACATTAATGTGGGTTTAGATATCAAATCAAATTAGGCCTAGGAAGTATAGATACTAATGAGAATCAAATACACTCTTAATCTCTTTAAAGCTCTCTCTCTCTCTCTCTCTCTCTCTCTCTCTCTCTCTCTCTCTCTCTCTCTCTCTCTCTCTCTCTCTCTCTCTCTCTCTCTCTCTCTCTCTCTGATCAATTTTCCTTTTTTGTTTTAAACTTACAGTTCTCTCTCTCTCTCTCTCTCTCTCTCTCTCTCTCTCTCTCTCTCTCTCTCTCTCTCTCTCTCTCTCTCAACTTGGAGTGAGACCAATGGGGTTTCAGTTGTCAAGACTAAACTGCAGTTCAGGCTTGGTACCGGCGACGTTGATCGGATGTGTTATGACGTAAATGATGAGGGGGATGCTCTCAACAGATTTGGCGTCATCAGGTTATTGAATATAATCGCTAAGCAATGCCCATTCTTCAAACTAAGCAACAACTGGGAAAAAATCATATGCCAAACCATACCTGCTACATATGCTTCTGTATTGCAGCGGCAACAACGAACGGTCACGGCCAATAACGACAGTCAAAATAACATACAGGAACAGAAACTACGACCGGCATCGCCAGCTCCCCTCAATAAGAAATAATATGATACGACTGCATAATAATGACTTTAGAAACGTCAATCAAGTAAGTAGCAACGACCAGCATTCTAGAAGGGATCCTCAACAGGTTTCGGATGGAAGTCATACCCGGGATTTTCGTCATCAGAATCGTCAAATCCCACCTGGTATTCGAGGATGGAGACGAGACTCGAGGATGAATCGCAGTCTTTACGATCTCGACCAACCACGGCACTACCCCCAGCGTCCCCGGGCGAGGGAGGAATCGCAGCAGCTCTACAGTCGTCGACAGCCCTGTTCAAACTGTGGGGAAATAAATCATGATCTTTCCCACTGTAGGTTTAACTATAGACTTAAATGTGGTCACTGCCGTGAACATGGCCATAAAACAAGATTATGTCCCTTAGATATATAGCAATCACATTGTAATTCAGGCTTATTGAAACATCTCATAAATATACAACACATCAATGCGCAATCACTTTTAGGTAATTTCGACAATATTGAACTAATGATCAGAGAAAATAACGTAGATATAATGTGTGTTTGTGAAACTTGGCTCCTATCTAATATGCAGTCTGGTTATGTTGCTATACCTGAGTATTCTTTTTATCGATTTGATGGCGGTAGGGGTGGGGGTGTGGGGGTGTATGTAAGAGATCATCTAACGGTCACCCAATTAAAGACCCCTGAAGTCGAGCGACCTCCTCATCTCGAGGACATTTGGTTGACTGTTCAGAGTGGGAAATTCCCTTCCTTCATCCTGGGATGTGTATATAGACACCCTCATGCACTCAACGACACCTTTGATTACATCTCCGAGGTATTTCGGTCTGTCTGTTTGAGGAGCAAACCTCTCATTATTATAGGCGACTTCAATGACAATCTTTTTCTTCCTAATAATAAAATAGAGAAATTAATTCAATCCCTCCACTTAAATCAGCTTGTGAATAAAGCAACCCGTATCACCGCTAATTCCTCCAGCCTAATTGATCTTATAATTACCAATACCCCTAGTTTTATAGTTCACCACGATGTCTTACCTTGTCCTGTGGGAGACCACGAGCTTCTAATAGCTACAGTTAATGTCAGGAAAGAAAAGAGACCACCAATCGTTAAAACTTTCCGCTCTCTTGAGAATTATTCTCAAAATTGTTTTTGTGACATTCTTCTTAATGAATACAACATTTTAAATTCAATACTATCTACAGATTGTGTAAATTATCAAGTTTCTACTTTTACTGATGTTTTTACGAGATGTTTAAATGAATGTGCCCCTCTTACAACCAAAGTCATGACACGCCCTCCTGCCCCGTGGATTGACTCTCAGTTAAAAGAGCAAATGAAATGGAGAGATGACCTCCTAAGGCAATTTAAATCTGATAGACAAAACTCCGAGATGGAAAGAGCCTATAGAAGAGAAAGAAACCTTACTAAAACAATGTTGTCCGAAAAGAAGAAAAATCATTTCAGGGAAGAATTTTCCAAGTATAGGGGAAATATCAAAGGAACTTGGAATGTTATAAAAAGAATAATTCCTGCAAATAAGGAAATCTTAGAAAATTCTGACCTTCTCAATGATAATGTGGAAAAGCGAGTGAATGATTTTAATAAGTATTTTGCTAAAATAGGTAAGTCCACATATGAAAAGTCCCAAGATAATAATGACTTGATTATTAATCAACCACTTAATTGCCAGCCTCCAGCTGAAAGAAATATTATCAATAATTTTAGACCGCACCCAATCGATTTAGTCACACTTATTCTTATCATAAAGAACCTCAAACCAACAAACTCTTGTGGTTCCGATGGGATACAACTTCGCTTCCTAATTGACTCATTGCCAGTTACAGTTTTTTTCATTTTAGTCATTGTTAATACATCCATTGTTACAGGCATTTATCCTAACCTCTGGAAGCATCCCTATATCATCCCCGTTTTTAAGAGTGGAGATACTAATAATGTTGAAAATTATAGGCCAATCTCTCTTCTCAGCATCCTGTCTAAAATACTTGAGAAGGTAGTTGCCACCCAGTTAATAAATTTCCTTGAATCAAATTGTCTATTATGTGAGGAACAACACGGTTTTCGGCCTAAACTTTCGACCGAGACGGCCCTACTTAAAATTACTGATAAAATTTATAGTAATATTGAAAATAAGAAAATATCACTTTTATTATTGTTAGATTTGTCTAAAGCATTTGACAGTGTACACCATCAAATTCTAATGACCAAACTTTCCAAAGTTTACGTTGACTCATTTTGGTTCGAAAATTATCTGAAAGATCGAATTCAATCAGTTCGAATGGGCTCGACTCTCTCTTCTTCTTTAGATATCAGTTTTGGCGTTCCTCAGGGTTCAATTTTGGGTCCTCTGCTTTTCCTAATATATGTTAATGATTTACCTCAATTTATAAGAGATTGCCTACTTGTTATGTATGCTGATGACACCCAGATTATGCTTACTGGTGACATTGATAGAATTCCTGAAATCTTAAAAAGGGCTGAAGATATATTAAACTGTGCCAAAAGTTATTTTAACAGTAATGGTCTCTTACTGAACGAAAATAAAACTAAATTCGTTATTTTTGGATCAAATCAATACCTGTCCCGCATTCCTGAGAACATCAGTATAAATTTCAACAATGTTTCACTCTTCCCATCTCATAAGGTTAAAAATCTAGGAGTTATTATGGACAGTACCATGACATTTAATTTTCATATCGATGAACTACATAAAAAAGTGAACGGGACCCTTATTTACTTGAACAGAGTCTATGAAAGATTCGAGCCTGATTGTAGGGTAATTGTAGTACAAACATTGATTTTAAGTATTCTCAACTACTGTCTGAGTGTTTGGGGTTCCACGACTAAGACCCAGATGTTACGAGTGAAAAGGCTCCAGAATTTTGCTGCAAGAGTTGCCATAGGGGGGGGTGCATAAATATGATCACGTGACTCCCCTCTTTGAGAGATTGGGTTG
>JAXCGZ010017356.1:55000-70000 GCA_037179515.1 Halocaridina rubra | reverse complement strand
ATATATATATATATATATATATATATATATATATATATATATATATATATATATATATATATATATATATATATATATACACACACATATATATATATATATATATATATATATATATATATATATATATATATATATATATATATATATATATATATATATATATATATATATATATATATATATATGTATATATATATACTGGTGCTCAATATGTTACTTTGCTGTAATACTATTTTGTTAGCACTATCTTATCTAAACTACATAATGTGTTTATCAAGTTACATTTTAAAAAAAAATATATTTTCATTATTTAAGTAATCTTTTGAGCTAAATGTTTAAATTGTCCATCTTTTTCCCCTAAGCAAATCTGGCACATTATATACATTAACGGGCCTTTTTTCCCCAGTGCATCTTCATTTTTCTTTAAGTCAAAACTTTAAGTTTTTGTCTTGTAAAATTGGTCTTTGATCAAACACCAAATTGCAATATCACATAACTGTCGTAATGAAAATGTGCACCATTTTGCATTTAACTGACTTTCTTGAAGATATTCAAACATGCTCACAAAGGTAAACCTTGCTTTCTAACAGAAAAGACAAAATAAGAGCAGTGTCTAATCTAAACAGTCTATCAAAGTCCTCCCCCACACCCCACCGTTACCCAATAATGCAAGTTCAAGGGTATAGCTCAAATATATATTCGCATACCTGGCAACTCCTTTGAGAGAGAGAGATATGTAATATTTTGACAAATCAAGGCATTCCCTCTGAAGAAGTCCAGACAAGGGAGCTCTCTCGCAACCCAAATTGGATCTCCTTCGCAGTAACGATATCGAAAGGATTTGAATACGCAGCTTACAAACTAAATCAATGACCTACAGGCACAAATGTCCAGCCATTTCACTGGGGGAAACAGCGGACAAAACCTGGGTTATCTACAAGGTATCCCAAACTACAGCCATACTGGAATAAACAGAAAAGAGCTTATGAAAAGATACCCTATCAGCGAGACTACAGAAAGAGACACAATACAAACCTCTCTTATCGCCGTCCACTCACAAGAGACTTCTCCTGGAGAGATGGCTCATACGACCCTAGACTCTGACCTAGGTACACAAATTTTGGGAAGGCCCGATCATACTATGGCACATACTCAAGTCAGCTTTACCCATCCAACAGAAGCTACAGGCACCAGGATCCATGGAATAACCCCAGAATATAATATGACTATGAATTCCCTGGGGCATCACTCAATAGAAAAAACCTGTTAACAAACCCAAGAACAAACTATTACTATGACTACGAATACCTATGAAGAAATAATGATGCTCAATATATGACTACAACATAGATATCCTCTGTGTAAGTGAAACTTGGCTTCATTCTACAACTGGAAACAAGCATCTGAATATTCCATGGCCGAGTTGGTGGGGTCTGTGTTTATGTTAGAATTTAATTCAGTGCATCAGAAATAAACGCAGGTCTAGAAAAAACTGAAAAGGTCGAAGATATATGGATTACTGTGCAGTATCAGACACTTCCATCTTTCAATATAGGGAGTGTTGACCGTCACCCAAAACCACCTTCCATTTCATTCAGTCATCTGCTAGAAGCACTCAGAAATATCTGTGTGCGCCATAAACCCGTATACATACTTGGTGACTTTAATAATGACTCGCTCTATGCAGATAACAGTATGAAAAGGGTGATGAACACTGTGAAGTTGACACAAATAGTGAACAAACCGACACGTATAACCCCTAATTCTAGGACTCTGATAGATCTGATAATAACAAATAAAGTTGAAAGTATACCATATTGGGACGTAATTCCCAGCCCAATTGCAGATCACTAGCTCAGACGCAAGCACTAAACAAGCCCAAAAGGAAGCCTCTTTTCAGTATTCCGGTGCCTAGAAAACTACTGACCTGATAGCCTTTGTAAAGCATTAAACAATAATAGAAATGTACTTTGTGGTATCTTAGACAAAGATAATGTCAATTTGCAGGTTGAAATTCTAACAAAAGTCTTTCATGAAAGCCTAGATAATAGCAGCACCCATTGTAACAAGAAAAATACCCGCCCCTCAGCCCCCAGACAAACTAATGAAATTAAAGAGGTATTGCAAATCAGAAATCATATTCAAAAAGAACTACAAATGAACAGATATTATATGACTCTCTCGTGACCGTTGTAAAGTAGAAAAGAAGAGTGTCGGATCCCTCAATTATATAAGTAAAAGGAAATTTAACAAAACACACTCTAATGACTCAAAACATGATACAATGGCAACATGGAAAGTGATAAGAAGCATGATAGCGATTGGAAAGACTACCTCAGAAGGTTATGAAATTATTACGGAGTTGAAAGACAAAGCAGAAAACTTTAATAACTATATTGCTACCGTTGGCAAAAGTACTTATGAGAAAACGCAAGAAAACATCAACTCAGTGAACATGAGTATTTATTTAAATGAAAATTTTTCAAATGTAAACATCAGATATTACTTCAAGACCATTCCTTTTGATTGTGCTACCATAAATATTACCACAAAGACCCTAAGAAACTCTGTTTTTATGATCTAAATGGCATATCCTTGCAATTCCTCAAAGATGCTCTACCTATGAATGTATATAATATATTAAATATTGTAAATATTTCCATTGTTACCAGAAGGTTTCCTGATGCTGTGAAAAAAATCACATTTAATATATCTTCATATAAAAGGGGGATAGGAAAGATGTGACAAACTATTGTCCCATTTCCCTGCTATCCATTTTCTCTAAAATATTAGAAAAAATGGTTGCATGCCAACTAATGTCATATCCAGAGACAAACAAACTATTAGCTATTAATCAGCATGTTTTCAGACCGAAACTCTCTGCTCAAAGTTACTAATAAAATTTACAATAATAAAGATAAGGAAAAATGTCTCTGCTTGTATCATTACTTATCAAAGACTTTGACAGTGAAAACCATGAAACTCTTTTCAATAAATGTACTAACCTAAATACTGACCCGATCTGGCTTAGAGAGTATCCATCTAATCACATCTAATCTTAACAGCATTATCTTTACTCCAAAATTTGAATCATTTGGTGTTCCACAGGGATCAGTCCTTGGTCCTATCCTATTCTCCATTTATGTAAATGATTTATATTGTTTCATTTCCGACTGCTTAGTTGTACGATATGCAGATGACACTCAGCTACTCCTTAGTAGTGATATTAATAATCTCCCTGAGCTAATCTTAAGAGGAGAAAGCACTCAAAAATTTAAAACCATTTTTTTAAGAAACTGGGCTGTTAATTAACACAACAATTAAAATTTGCAGCAATATCAACACACCTAACAAAGGTGTAAAAAATCTAGGAATTCACTTTGATAACAACATGTTGTTTGACATTCATATAGTTAAAGAATGCAAAAAGGCAACAGGAACTCTAATGTACTTATCACGTATAAAAGACAATTTTGAGACTACCGTTCGAATAACGGTGTCGGATCTCTAGCCCTAGGTCATATTAATTATTGCACAACTGTATGGGGAGCTACCAATAAGATTCAGATAAAGAGAATACAGAAACTTATTAATTTTGCAGCTCGAGTTACCCTGGGAGGAATAAGAAAACATGACCACATCGCACCAGCTCTCAAAGAATATGAGTAGCTGTGGGCTGAAAACAAGATCGCCTATACTATTTGCGTTTTTGTGTGCAAAATGTTAAACCATCACTAATCCTAAGTGGTATTCAATTTCAAGACAGTCAGGGATATAAGGGGAACCGATACAAGCCAGAGTATTGAACTCTTTATTCAGAGACACACACAGATTTAGGTTCAAAGATGATTACTATTAGAGGGCCAGCATTCTGGAGCAATATTCCAGAGCACCTTAAAAATTCACCCTCCTTCACAGCTTTCAAAGGCAAACTATATAGTTTTCTATTGGATATATAGTCACTGTTCACACAATAATCAAACTTAATGATTTAATGCAAATTCCCTTTACACTAAACATTATATTGTAAATTTATCTCTAAGTTAAGAACTAATTATTATCATTGTAAGGAGTACATATATGGCAATGATGCTGATAATAACGATCCTGCATCGAGTGTTACTATTACTACTTTATTAACATTATTGTTACTATATTTACTATGATTATTGTTATTATATCTTTTAAATGTAGCTACTGTTAATTTTCTAAGCAAGCTTTATCTCTGTTCACTTGTTAGCACAACTATACTACAGTTCTTTGCTTCTACACATGTATGCCGAACTACCTCATATCTCCATTTCAGGTATCTTAATGCGAAATTTATTACTAATGCTCCACTTTAGTGTCATTATTATCACTGTATTATCATCATTATTATTATTATTATTATTATTATTATTATTATTATTATTATTATTATTATTATTATTTTTATTATTATTATTATTATTATTATTATCATATTAATAATAATAATAATAATAATAATATTATTAATAATAATAATAATAATAATAATAATAATGATTATTATTATTATTATTATTATTATTATTATTATTATTATTAATTATTATTATTATTATTATTATTATTATTATTATTATTATTATTATTATTATTATTATTATTATTATTATTATTATTATTATTATTATTATTATTATTATTATTATTATTATTATTATTGTTATTATTATTATTATTATTATTATTATTATTATTATTATTATTATTATTATTATTATTATTTTCATTATTATTATTATCATTATTATTATTATTTTTATTATTATTATTATTATTATTATTATTATTATTATTATTATTATTATTATCATTATTATTATTATTATTATTATTATTATTATTATTATTATTATTATTATTATTATTATTAGTAGTAGTAGTAGTAGTAGTAGTAGTAGTAGTAGTAGTAGTAGTAGTAGTAGTAGTAGTAGTAGTAGTAGTAGTATTGTTCTTCTTCTTCTTCTTCTTCTTCTTCTTCTTATTATTATTATTATTATTATTATTATTATTATTATTATTATTATTATTATTATTATTATTATTATTATTATTATTATTATTATTATTATTATTATTATTATTATTATTATCTGCTCACTTGTTAGCTATATTTCTGCTCAGTGTAAGTGTATGCTTTATTCTCTTACTATACGTCAATTACATGTCTACTTATAAATGTACTCTTAGTTTTGCGAAAGACTAGCTATTGTCAAAAAATTGAATAAAAAAATGTTTGTTTGTTTGTTCTAAAATATTTATGTAATTTCCCTGACTAGCGTTTCTTCAAAAAGCAAAGGACAAAATATATAACGAGGTGAGATTTCTCCCAACAATATGGCGTCAGGGTTGTTAATTGCTTCTTCATGCACAAGTGAAACATTTAGTATACTTCATTAAACAGAGTTGCGTTTATTCAAATTTCCATTCAGTATGAAATTAGTTGCATCAGTCCAAAGAATTCGATCTTGAAAATCACTACTTAAAGCACTCTTATTAAGGAAACAATTTTAAAATAATTTCGTCAAAACCGGGTCGAAAAGGATTCCAGCCTCTCAATGTAGGTCTTCCATAATCCTCTGCAAAGTTGTTATTGCAATTATCTGCTCACTTAAGGCTCGCTTTTGTAATATTCTTGACATTTGCCAAATGACTATCATTCCTTACATATTCTTTATGTCACCTTTCGGATTTCCTGACCATAGTGCCTTCACTACAGATCATGTTTCGTAATTTCATTTTTGCAATTATAAGAACTGTTTGATGATATGGTGTTGCGGTTTATGGTAATGAATTTTGAGAGTTACATTTTGATAAATAGTGTTTTCCTGTTGTCAAAATGCTTCCTAAGAGAAAATTGTTTGTTCTACAAATTTTCATTCAAATTAGAAAGTTAAGATAAATAAGCCAAAGCTCATAATAAGTTGCATACTAAATTAACGAAAATGCATGTATATAAAAGCTGAAAAACAAATGTGTTTGAGCTGAAAAAACTATCCTTAAGTACAACTAGCTTTGTCTACCTTATATCTACATGCATATTAATCTATAAATGTGAATATATATAAATATATATATATATATATATATATATATATATATATATATATATATATATATATATATATATATATATATATATATATATATATATATATATATATATATATATATATATATATATATATATATATATATATATATATATATATATATATATATATAAATATATATATATATATATATATATATATATATATATATATATATATATATATATATATATATATATATATATATATATATATATATATATATATATATATATATATATATATATATATATATATATATATATATATATATATATATATATATATATATATATATATATATATATATATATATATATATATATATATATAGTAAGGAAGCCCATCAGTGAAACAAAACTTATAAAACAATGCTATATTTCGGATCCTAACTGGATCCAGTTAGGATCCGAAATATAGCATTGTTTTATAAGTTTTGTTTCACCGATGGGCTTCCTTACTATTTAGTGGTGTATGCTAACAGTTTGTACTTATTTTTATATATATATATATATATATATATATATATATATATATATATATATATATATATATATATATATATATATATATATATTAAAAAGATGCCAAAATATATTTTCCAAGAGTGTTTTTACCAAAGGTAATTAAAGCCCCTGGAAATGATTATTACCGGATATTGTCTACTTTTTTAGTGATTTGAAATCGCCAACGTATCTCTAATAAGCTGGGGTTGACAGTTGGCATTAAAAAGCCATATATCAAGGCCGAAGGCTCTTCATGTTGACTCAACATGAAGAGCCTTCGGCTCAACATTGCTGAGGATCATTTACGTCGAGGAGTCCTCTACCTTAGTGAGAGAAGCGATTTCTTCATTTTTTTTTTCAAATGAGATAGCCGAGGAATGGTGTCTTTGGGCATTTAGAAAAATATCCGTTCCACAATAATGATCTCTCTCTCTCTCTCTCTCTCTCTCTCTCTCTCTCTCTCTCTCTCTCTCTCTCTCTCTCTCTCTCTCTCTCTCTCTCTCTCTCTCTCTCTCTCTCTCTCTCTCTCTCTCTCTCTCTCTCTCTCTCTCTCTCTATATATATATATATATATATATATATATATATATATATATATATATATATATATATATATATATATATATATATATATATATATATATATATATATAATATATATATATTATATATATATATATATATATATATAATATATATATTATATATATATATATATATATATATATATATTATATATATATAATATATATATATATATATATATAAGGTAATTAAATAGACCATATACTGAGAAGCAAATGCACAGAGGTACGTAGGAGGATAAAAGAATCTTTAGAGGTCCAGACTGTGACACATTCAGCACAGGATAAAAGCTAAACTGAAGGTAGAAAATCAAACCATTGGAGAAGACTGAACGTTTTGATGAGGAAAGACTGAAGAGAGAGAGAGTTGTAAAAAGTGAGTTTCAAATGAAACTTACTAATTAGTTCCAGATCGTTAGTATGATTGAATGATGTACAGGGAAAGAGAAGGGGAAGGCATATCATTAATACTAAATGAAGGGATTTAGAGGAGACACCCAAATAGGTGACAGAAGCAATTGGATATATGCAAAAGCGTAGAAGCTATATATGGCATAATGAAGAATGTACGAAAGTAGCTGAGAATTGGAAAAAAAAAATCTAAAAACTATCTTTTACAAAACCCATGGGATGGGGAACTTTAGGAGTTGGAGAGACAGCAGAAAAGATAGGCCTAGACAGAGCAAAGAAAAAAAAGATAGAACTTTTTATTTTATTTTATGAGATTAATACAGACAGGAGAAAGGGACGAGCACTGTGTCACTATAAAGGCATTCAAAAAATAAGAAAAAGGATATTAAGCGAGGTCGAATATATTCAAAGGAGTAAATGGAGAAATAATTACTGATGAAGACGAATTAGTATAAAGGAGGAGGACATACTCTGAGGAATTAATAAATCTCTCTGACCCAGAAAACCCTATAGAAAAAGCCACTTTCTTTGACCCTTAAGTAGAAATAGTAGCCCCGACGAGAAAAACAGAAGCCCAGGAATAGATAACATTCCAGCTGAAATTTGAAAGTATGGGTGAGACATCCTTGAAGAGATTCTCTTCGACTTAATAGCAATAACATAGAGAGCAGATAGTATACCGGATAGATGAGAAGAAGGAATATTATTGGCACTACATAAGAGAGGTGATAAACTAATATGTAGCAATTAAAAGGAGATAAATCTACATGTCCCTTCATTCAAAAAATTAACAATCATTATCTACGTCAAAATGAAGCCATATGAAGAAAGTATCATTGGAGAATATCAAGCTGGTTCAGTAAAAAAGATCAATAAGTGAACAGCTATGCACAATACGTCAAGTAATAGAAAAACTTTGGGAATGCGACAAATAGCAAGTGAGCTTGTTTATTGATTTTAAACAAACGTATGGTAGCATTTATCGACAGACAATGTGGAACATTTTAAGGTTAACAAGTATACCAGAGACGCTTTTCAGGGTCACTCAGGCCTTCTTTAAAAATGTAACACAATGTATTAGATATGGGAAAATAATATCAACATCAGTAGAGATTAACAGGTGTGAAACAGGGATGTATACTATTTCCCTTCTTGTTAAATATCATGATGGACAAAATGGCAAGATCAATCACATCAAGCCGGAAGGAATGAGGTGTAGAGAAGTGACGACCCACTGTCCAGATTTCTTTTTAAGAGTTTGGCTCCAGAGACATGCTGGAAAACTGCTCTCATCAACCCCGGGCACCAAGAAAGCAGTAAGAGAAGAAAAATTAGAAGTCTAAAGACAAGGCAGAAATAAGGGAACGATACACGATAGGAAAAGTAAAGGCTGATAGAATAGTCGAAGTATTCAGGATCTAGAGATATGGCAGCATTAGCCCGTGAGATGACGATAGTTCCGATTCTTGAAGAAGGTTACCTTATAGGGATTAGGAAAGACAGAAGAAAGAATAGAGTTCCAGAGTCTGGAGGTGGATGGAAAGAAGCAGCGCGCGCGGCCAGCCGGCACAAATCTCCATATAGTACCTGTGTGCAGATGACAAAGATATAATAACAGAGGATTTGAGGGATACTGAAAGACTAAAAAGTACTTTTAGAGAAGATTTAGCAAGAATATGGCTGGGGATAAATGTCAAATAAACATATATAATGGAGATAGCTAGAAGAATGGAATTGGATGGTATGGTAATGGTGTGATAATTAAAGTGGGAGAAGCTTTCCAATACCTGGGAATAACTGCTTCAAGGTTGGTACTTTGAATAAGGATATTAATGAAAGAATCGGAGTGGCTAACAGATAACTTTTCAGTCTATTGACACTCTCCAAGAGGCGATCCATATCCGAGAAGACAAAAGTGAGGGTCTACAACACAATCATGAGACGTATCCTATTGTACGTCTTCGAATCATAATCATTAACTAAAGAACAAGAGAAAAAACTGAAGGTCTTTGAAAATAAGGTATTAAGAACACTAACATGACCAGTTTATGAGCCATGAAGCACAGGAATGGAGAAGGAGACATAACTGGGAATTGAGAGAACAAACAGAGCAGCCCTAGTATATCAGGTTCTCGAGAGTAGACGATTACAATGAGCAGAACAACTTCCCAAGAATGGAGGAGTAGAGAATACCAAAAAACGGTCTTCTGGGTGCATATGCATGGACACAGACCAATGGGGAGACCAAGAAAAGAGGAGGATGCCAGACGAGGGGGAGTGAATCCTGTAGACTGGATTAATCATAGCAAAGGATAGAAGAGCATTGAAAAATTCATGAAGAGATGTCATGGGTCATGAATTACCCCTAAGATCAGTAGATTCCAGAGTCATATAATCTTGTGTAAATATATATATATATATATATATATATATATATATATATATATATATATATATATATATATATATATATATATATATATATATATATATACACACACACACACACACACATACACACACACACACACACACACACACACACACACACACACACACACAATATATATATATATATATATATATATATATATATATATATATATATATATATATATATATATATATATATATATATATATATATATATATATATATATATATATATATATATATATATATATATATTATGAGTGTGAAACATGGAGAGCCAAAAAATTAGTCCTACTTATGCCCGGACACCAAGAAAACATTAAGACAAAGAAAAAACAGAGGGTTAACGGCAAGGCAAAAATAAGGGAATGATACACAATAGGAACACGACAGGCTGAAAGAATAGTCGAAACATTGAGGGCCTATTTATATGGCAGATTTGGCCATGAGATGGCAATAGATCCGCTTTTTCAAGGAAAATATGTTATAAAAATTAGGGAAAACAGACTTCAGAAGGAGTTCCAGAGTATAGAGGTGGATACGAAAAAGCTGTCACTGCACAGACCAATCCACGAGCTACAAAAATCCACACAGTACTTGTGAAACGAGGCCGCTTGGTGTGTTCTAGGCGGCCAAGGCAGTGGGGAGGGATGCAATTTGACAACTCATCACAGCAGCGAGGATGCCTTACGGGGAAGAGAAAGAATATCCAAATTAAAAGTAAGAAAATGGTCATTGATGAGAATGACTGCCTTAGATTCTACCCTATCAAGGAGATAAGTATTTGAAGACGCACCCCAGATATGCGAGCAGTATTCTAAGCAGGGACAGATAAGAACTTTATAAACTTTAAGTAACTGAAAAGCGGAAAATTAATGGCGAGAACGAAGCAATAATCCCAATTTTTGAGATGCAGATTCAGAAATTTGGATCATGTGATTCCTCCAAGACAAGTTAGAGGCTATATGGATTCCTAATATGTTGATAGAATTAAGAGGATAAATGTCATTAGTTTCGAAGACAATAGGGGTATCAGGAGGTCAAGAAGATAAAGAGATAGCCGAAACTGTGTCTATAGGAGATAAGGATGTTTCAAGAAGTGAGAATTAAGGTAAAGTTTGGAATATTTTAATAATTGCATAGGTCAGGGCAATAGGTCGGTAGTTTGAGAAAATAGAGCGGTCACCTTTGTTAGAAAGACTTTTGAATTAGAGCATATTACCAAGATGAAGGATAGATACTGGTTGTAAGAATAAGACGAAAAAGACGCAAAGCACTGAAGCCATTTCATCTGCAAACTCCTTAAGGAACGTTACAAGGATACCATCGCGTTTGGATGCCTTGTTCGTTTTTAACGAGCGAAGAACCTTATGAACTTTGCGTGAAGAAAGAGTAAGGGAGGACATAGGTTTAGAGAAGTGTAAAGTATGAGGGAGAGGTGAACTGGAATCGCTTAAGGGGGGTTTACACGGTCAAACGGTTCGTCGAACGCGGTTCGACAGACAAGTGTTTAAAGTGATGTTCGAACGTGTGAAAGGGGTATTTGGTTGTCGAACACGACGGTCAAACGGCTCGTCGAACGCGGTTCGAGAGACAAGTGTTTGAAGTAATGTTCGAACGTGTGAACGGGGTATTTGATTGTCGAACACGTTCGAACGTGTTCGACAACCAAATACCCCGTTCACATGTTCGAACATCACCTCAAACACTTGTCTCTCGAACCGCGTTCGACGAACCGTTTGACTGTGTAAACCCCCCTTTACGGAAGAGTTGGTAGAAAACTGAGAGCCAAAGAGAGTGGCTCAGTCAGTGTGAGAGCAAGCAATAGAACCATCAAAATTAATGAAAGGGCGAAAGCTTGAGTTACAGACGTTGTTGGAGAGTTTTTTGCTAAGAACAAGAAACATTTGTCAGTGGGAGAGGAGCTTAGATCGTTAAATTTCCCTCTTAAAAAGGAAGCTTTAGACCTTCAAATCTCAGCAGTACAGCAATTCCTAGCTGTAACAAAAGCAGTGTGATTTAAATCAGAAGGAGAGGCTTGGTACTGACGGCATGTCCAATCCCTTGTCTGTATATATATATATATATATATATATATATATATATATATATATATATATATATATATATATATATATATATATATATATATATATATATATATATATATATATATATATATATATATGATTCTATTTAACGGGAGGCACGTGAATATTGTGAATTTGTAAATTGAGGACTGGCACCAAGGAAGTATTTAAGAAGAGGAAAAAGTGTAAGATTTAGGAAAGAAGGTAGAAATACTAGAATGATTAACAATAAGACTATGACCGGCTGAAGAAATAGAAAAACAGATGAAGAACTAAAAATATGGCAGAATTAGGCCGTAAGATGACGATTAAGCAGCTTTTTAAAGGAAAAATTATCATAATAGTTAGGGAAGACTAAATGAGGACTGGAGTTCCAGAGCCTTGACGAGGAGGGAAAGAAGAATTCACAGCACCGTCCAATATGTGACTACACATCACACTGTAATTGTGTGACAAGGCTGCTTGGTGTGTGTTACGTGTTTTGGTCTTGGCGAGGGAAGCAACTCTCTGTTCATCAGAGCAGCGATAGGAATATTACTGACAGAGAAAATAAAGAAGTGATATCTTCTGATGAAAAGAAAAGGGATTAATATTTGAAAAAAGGGAAGGGATATTGATGAGCTTGATGGACTTAGATTCCATTCTGTCAAGCAGAAGAAGCATTGAAGATGCGAGAGCAATAATCTATTCAGAAACGGATAAGGCCTTGATATATTTTTGATAACTGAGAAGATGAAAGTAATGAGGAAAACCCAGCAAAACTCCCAATTTCCTATTTACAATTTTAGAAATTTGAATTAAGTGACTTCCAAGAGAAGGTCGAGGCTATCTGATTGCCTGATATGTGTCTAGAGTCAAGCGTATGCATTTCATTGATTTTAAAGTCAATCAAGGTCATCAGAGGTATAAGGATATAGAGGAATAGCAAGACACTGTATTGGGGTCAGAAAATTTTATTGAATTTTTCATGCCTCACGCAGATACTCTCTCTGGAAATTAAAGTTGAGAGTTGAGGGAAGAGTAATATGAGTCTGATTTCGAACAGAAGACAAATGTTGTAAGAAGAAGGCAGAGGGAATATGACGGTAGCACATGTCCTGAGAGACTGTTATTACCATAATTATTATTCTCTCACTACAGATACTTATAATCTGGGTATTTTAGTATATTTTTCATTTGCGCTTTCATCCATCCTCGCACGGAATCTATAATAAGAGAAATAATATAGGTGAATGCCTTAGTTTCACCCGTGCATGTCTTGTTCTAATTAAAATCACCAATAATCCTATTACTAAGACTTACAAAAATCGAATAATCCATACCTGTCATATGAATGATTTGATATTCCCTATTACTCAAATATTATTTGTTGTTTAACGCATGTGACTGTTTTCTTATGCTAAAATTTTCAGGCATGGATATTTTTGTAATCTTCTGAATAAGATATCTATAGGTGAGGAAAGAAGCTTAATTTGAATATCTTAGCACAATTCACATCACTACTACTTCTTTAAGGTGCTACTAATAGAGAACAAAACATTTGTTTGCAATAGGTAACATATTATCATAATCTATTCACGCTTCCATTACAGATAATTACAAGGATCCAGTAATCTGTATGCATTTTCTCTAATTATGTTGGGACTCCATGTGATATGAATCTTTCATATTGTCATATCAATTCATAACCACACGAACACAAGAGAATCATAATCTCATGATTAAAACGAATAGCAAAGAGCAGTCCATGCTGAACCTAAACAAACTCAGTGACAGTCGGTTCATCCTTCTGATTAAGATTTAATGAAATTGCTGTTGAGATATCTGCGACATAAACTGTGATTTAAGCAGATCCTCATGCCACTTTACACCAGTGGCAATTATCATTTAGTAACAAAGCTTCCGTTATCTAAGGCAAATAAGAGAAAGTAATAATACTGCAAATCCATTACAAAGAAGTTTCCATGAGCCAAAGTGAAAAAAATAAGTAGACTTCTTTTACTTGGAACGTGAAAAATGAACCACATTGTCTTAATTTTATTAACTTTTCACTGCCTGTTTTAAATGCCAGCTATTAAATATCAACGAATATCTAATTATTTGCATATAGTTAGAAGAAGAAAGATACGTCGATATTTATGTTAAATGGTAAAATACTCAATGACTGTGCAGTATACAAAGAAACAATGCGTCTCTCTGGGAACGCAAAAATATATTTTAAGAGTAATAATTATTAAAAATAAAAATATTATATCGTGCATTTGGTTGCATTATCAGCAATCGTTAATGCAGCTTTCCAAACTGTTAGATTTATAGGGATATGGTGCAGTCCGTATATATGTATAGATATATATATATATATATATATATATATATATATATATATATATATATATGTATGTATGTATGTATGTATGTATGTATGTATGTATGTATGTATGTATGTATGTATGTATGTATGTATGTATGTATGTATGTATGTATGTATGTATGTATGTATGTATGTATGTATGTATGTATGTATGTATGTATGTATGTATGTATGTATGTATGTATGTATGTATGTATGTATGTATGTATGTATGTATGTATGTATGTATGCATGCATGCATACATACATACATACATACATACATACATACATACATACATACATACATACATACATACATACATACATATACATATATATATATATATATATATATATATAATATATATATATATATATATATATATATATACATATATATATATATATATATATATATATATATATATATATATATATATATATATATATATATATATATATATATATATATATATATATATATTTATATATATACAT
>JAXCGZ010017356.1:42500-47500 GCA_037179515.1 Halocaridina rubra | reverse complement strand
AACATTGTTTTAACCAATCAATAGTCCAAGCTCCTTTATTAAAAAACCTTTTGAAATTAGCAGTCCTATATTATCGCTCATTCCCAGTTATCAAGTGTTTCATTGATCAAAATGCTTGCTTTCTCAGTCATAACCTCTTTATTTCTAATCTATAACGGTATTCTGTTTCATGTTTGCCCACATTTTCCAGCACCACCTAGTTAGTGAATGTTCTAATATTCGACTGTTTCATCTCCTGAAAGTCTCTCTTAACGACTGAAAATTCTCCTTTATTTAAACATTTAGAACTGTCTTTTTAACATAATGCAGTGACAATGGCATTAGCTATTAATTCATTTATGCAATTTTTCAACATTTTCTATTATATCGTTGAGTGGGAAATCTTTTATTTTCAGTTCTTTTTTTCAAAGCATTTCATTTCTTCTTACTAGTTGATATTTTTTCTTGACATGTGTGTGTGTGTGTGTATGTGTGTGTGTGTCAAAAGAGATCTTTAGTTTATGAAAAGAGAAAATCAAGAGTAAAAAGGCACGCTCAAAAGGCAAGACCTAGAATACAATTTTCTCGGTCGACGTACCTTATAAATAGAGGAAGAGGAAAGGAAAGCATATTAAATATTTCTGTGGAAAAAGATGTGGTTGATGAATAAAATACAAAGAAAACGAGCATGGTCAAACTTATCAGATGATTGAATGCCAAGTCAGCTTTTGTCTCCCTTGGGGCATTAAAAAAGCAACATCTGTGACCTCTCTCAGATTAACTGAAGTCTCCTGATAACACAGCATTCTTTGATAGGATAATAGAGGCTTTTGAAAAAATCATAGCTTACTTAAAGTAAAAGTATCTTTCTAATATATATATATATATATATATATATATATATATATATATATATATATATATATATATATATATATATATATATATATATATATATATATATATATATGTATATATATATATATATATATATATATATATATATATATATATATATATATATATATATATATATATATATATATATATATATATATATATATATATATATATATATATATATGCAATTGTTCTCCAACTTCACTGACTCTGTGTCTTTCTTTGAATATCTATCCTCTTGCCATGAGTCTTTCCTATCTTCTCACCCACATGCCGAAGTTTTCCATATTGGAGACATCAATGTACACTACAGTGAGTGGCTTAATTCTTCTCTATTACTAATGATCTGGAGCAAGTTATCATACATCCTATCCATCTTCCCGATCGACACGAACATGCAGCCAACACTCTTATCCTATTTCTTAACTCTAACCCTTAAAACTACTCTTATTTTGTGCAAATCGCTCAGTCTTGGTAAAATTGACCACCCTGTGAACTCAGCCTCTTCCATTTTTGCTCTCCCTCCACCAATCCCTCCAACTCAGAGCGGCCTTTGCCACTATGAGAGTACCTAATGTGAAGATTTGCGTAACTTCCGCTTTGACTTCCCGTGGGATGACTACTGCTCTCGGTTCTTCAATCCTGATCAGGTAGCTGTGAAACTTGCCGACATCATAACCTCGGAAATGGAGGCGTACATCTCCTTCTCTATGATAACTTTTTCTCCCCTAATCCTTGATTTTACCGTGCCTGCCCCATGACTATACAGGCCAGAAATCAGGTACACCGGTCGTACCACACCTCTCCTTATGATTTAATTTGCTCTGGTTTTATTGTAGTTAGGAATCACTGTACTGTTCAGATTCGAATGTTTATGGCTTCTTTTATAAGAAGGAAAGTTGATAACCTTAACTCCTCTCCCACTGACAAATGTTTTTGGTCCTTAGCCAATAACCTTTCCAAATACCTCTGTAATTCAAGCTTTCTCTCATTCATTCTGATAGTACTATAGATTGCTCTCCCACTGACAAAGCCACTCTCTTTCGTTCTCATTATTCTACCAATTCTTACATTAATGATTCCAGTGCACCTGCCTCTCAATCTTTACGCCTCTATTACCCTATTCCCTCCCTTATCCTATCTTCATGCAATGTTCATAAGGTTCTTTGCTCGGTAAAGACAAACAAGGCATCTGGTCCCGTTGGTATCCCTGTAAGGTTCCTTAAGGAGTTTGCAGATAAAATGGCTCCCGTGCTTTGCCGTCGTTTTTACCTGAATCTCTCAAACCGTATCTATCCTACATCTTGGAAGCGTGCTCTAGTTTAACCTTTTCCTAAGAAGGGTGACCGCGTTATTCCTTCTAACTATCGACCTCTCACCCTAACCTCTGCTATCAGTAAAATATTCGAAACTTTGCTCAATTATCACTTCTTGAAACATTTTGAATCTAACTCACTTATATATGATAACCAGTATGGCTTCGACAAGACAAAATTAAACTGGTGACCCTCTGTCCAATCTTACTCACGTATGGTCATCTTCTCTGGGCAGCTCTGGGGAATCCTTTGTCATTGTTTTATATATCTCTAAGGCTTTTGACAGAGTCTGACACAAGTCTCTGTTTTTCAAACTTCCTGCCTATGGCTTGACCACTTCTCTCTGTTCTCTTATTTCCAGTTATCTCTCTGACCGTTTTATAACTGTTATTGTTGATGCTGCAACATCTAGCCCATTCCCTGCTACCAGTGGTTTTCCGCAGGTCCCTGTGCTTTCTCATATTCTGTTCCTCTTCTTCATCAACAATCTTCTTCAGTCCCCATTTGCCTCTCTTCTTCAAGCCTTTGTCGACGATTCTACCATTCATTTTTCCTCTGCCTTTTCTTCACAACCCTCATCTGCTTCTCGTAATCTGTCTCGCATCACTTTTTCTCCTAACTTCAACTCTGATTTGCAGAGGGTATCTGAGTGGGAAAACCAATATTTAGTTAATTTTAATACCTCAAGGACAGTTTCTGGCTATCTCTTTATCTTTTTTTCCTCCTAATAGCCCTATTGTGTTCAAAACTAAAGAAATTTACCCTCTTAATGCTATCAACATATTGGTAATCTAGATTGCCTGTAACTTGTCTTGGAGGAGTCACATAATCAAAATAATTGGAGGTTCTGTTTGTGCTCGTCATTACTTTAATTCTTTACAGTAATCTTAAATCCATAAAGGTCTTATCCGTCCTTCTTTATAATACTGTTCACACACTTGGGGTTCTTCTTATACTTATTTCCTTGATAGGGTTGAATCTAAGGAAGTTAGACTCATTAATGACCCTTCTCTTACTTCTAATCTGGATTCTCTTTCTCTTCACCATGAGGTATCATCCCTTTCTCGTTTCTATCTCTACTTTTTCCATCGCTGCTCTAATGAGTTGGCGAGGTGCATCCCTCCCCCCTGCTGAGGTCACGCAACACTCGCCAAGCGGCCTCGTCTCACAGGATCTGTTTGGAGATTTGTGGCTAGCGGATTGGTCGGTGCAGCGAATGCTTCTTGCCATCTATCTCCAGACAATGCCAATCTCTTCCTCCTTCTTTCTTTCTTAATTCTTATAACTCATCTTCCTTCAAAAAGCAGCCAAATTCTGCCATGTCTGTAAGTCCTCAATACTTTGACTATTCTTTCAGCCTGTCCATTTTTTTTTTGTGTATCATTACCTCATCTATGCTTTGTCCTTAACCTTTTTTTCCCTTCGTCTTAATGAGGGTAGTTTTCTTGGCTGTTCCAGTGTCAAACTCATAATAAAATAAATTTTGTTTGAACTTTGGTGATCAGGGCAAGTCTTGGGCTCCGTACAAAGTATGCAAGCCTTGTCAGGAAAAAATTGCAACAATGGTACAAAGGAAACAGAAAGAAACTAGTCACTGGTTTGAGCCCAGAAAATGAAATCATGTAGGCGATTGTTACTTTTATTTAGTCAAGATATCAGAATGCTATACAAAAACAGGAATTAAGCAGCATACCCAAGCTTAAATTCAGTAAAAGTCCCAATTCCAAATTCATATTAAATACCAGTGCCAGTTTTATAAAGGCCTTCCTTCACTGAGAATAAGGTGGACGTAGAAGCAGTTATTGAACATGAAAGTGACCCTGCCTTTGAAGGTGATATATCATACTCTAATTGAAAGACGAAATGTTTCCATCAGAAAGAACTAAATTACTTGATAAGAAATGTATATCTTTCAAAATAATTGCTAAAACTTTAGGCTTCAAGATTAAGCAAATAAAACAAATTATCAAGCTTTGTAGAAAATATATATATTTTTTTCTAAATAGAAAATATACCTTATTACAATTCTTTCGAGTTGAGTAACTCAGATTTTTACATGATATATCAGGCCTATTAATCACAATGGGTGTGACACTATTCCATACGAGCGCCACTTGTTTTTGGATAGTTCAAAAAGAAGTCTAAAGTATGATTAACTATACAACAGAAATTTATATGGTTCAGTTTTCATTTGCTGTTCTGTTCATCTAAGAAAAAATGAAGACAGAGAAAGTTCTAAGATTACTCAGTTATGGAGACCTTAACTGGATCATCTGTGTAGTTCTCAATAGAAAAAGGTTTTTTCTTGATCAACAAGGATGATGCAGTAAATATCCTTGTTTCTTGTGTCTCTGGAGTAACAGAGTCAATTACAAGCATGGGATTCAGAAAAACTCTAAAGCAAGAATATCTTAAACTTTGGAAAAAAAAAATATACCAAAATTTGTTAGAACATGAAGCCTTGCTTCCCCCCCTCAACACATCAAAGTGAGTATAATGGAGCATTAATAAAAGTTTTAGATATACCAGATGGATACTGTGATACATTTTGAGAAACTAGATAGTATAAATTATGAAAAAATAAAGACTTGTGTTTCTGCTGAACTTTAATTAGGACCCTGATGAAATATTCACATTTCACCAACTCTCTGATTGATATTGAGAAAGAGGCTTGGAATTCTTTTCCACTGGTTGTTATCCGAAAATGAAACAGAATTTGCTGAAACTCTGATTGAAAATTAAATTGCGTGGGTTGCAACATGCGTATAAAACGCAATTTCATCAACAGCAATCTTAATTAATTCT
>JAXCGZ010017356.1:20000-37500 GCA_037179515.1 Halocaridina rubra | reverse complement strand
CTTACAGCCACAGAGGTATGCAAAGCGCTGATGGATTTAGATGTTCATAAAGCTACAGGTCCTGATGACATATCCCCTCATGTGCTTAAAAAATGCGCAAACACAATATCAGTGGCACTAAGTATCATATTTAAGGAGTCACTGGAGTCGGGGGAGATTCCAAGATGCTGGAAACAAGCAAATGTGATACCTATCTTCAAAAAGGGAAGGAGGGATACGGCTCTGAACTATAGACCAGTTTCCTTGACCAGCATAGTTTGCAAACTTATGGAGAAACTACTAAGGAAACATATCTCTCTTCACTTGGAATCCTTCAACTTTTTGTCAGTGAGGCAACATGGCTTCAGAGAAGGAAGATCAACAGTAACAAACTTATTAGAATTTTATGATGAGGTAAGCCAAATCTTACAGGAAAGAGAGGGCTGGGCAGATTGCATATTCCTAGACTTCCAGAAAGCGTTTGACACTGTTCCACATGGGAGACTTATTAGGAAGCTGCAATCAATGGCTAGAATAGGTGGAAATGTCTTGGAATGGATAAAAACTTACTTAGAAGGAAGGGAACAGAGGGTTAGAGTAAGACACTCAGTGTCTGAATGGAGAAGAGTTAGTAGTGGAGTTCCACAGGGTTCAGTTTTAGGGCCACTTTTGTTCCTTGTATATGTAAATGACCTACCAGAGTCTGTAAATTCATTCATGAATATGTTTGCAGATGATGCAAAGATTGTGAAGAAAGTAAAAAACGAGAACAATGGTAGAGAACTTCAGGAGGATCTAAATAATCTGCATGAGTGGTCAGAAAAGTGGCTAATGAAATTCAATACCTCAAAATGTAAGGTAATGAGAATGGGTACAAGTGCAAGAAGGCCCAAGCTTGACTACTCGGTGGCTAGAGTACAACTTCAAGAGACAGAAAATGAGAGAGATCTAGGAGTAAACATACTGGCAGATTTGTCTCCAGAAATACATATAAATGGCGTAGTAAGGGCAGCATATGCATTCTTATCAAATGTAAGGGTAGCCTTCAGGCACATGGACAAGGAAATGTTCAGAAATATTTATGTAACCTATGTGAGGCCAAAACTCGAATATGCAGCCCTCTTTTGGAATCCGCACTTGAAAAAAGCACATAGCTAAGCTTGAAAAAGTTCAAAGACATGCCACGAAACTGGTGCCAGAAATACGCAATCTCGGTTATGATGAGAGGCTGAGGGAATTAGACTTGCCATCACTCGAAGCTAGAAGAGTAAGGGGGGATATGGTGACAGTCTTTAAATTCCTTCATGGTTATGATAGAGTGGATAGGGATCGACATTTCGATATGGCTGGCTCTAGAACTAGAGGTCATAGTTTGAAGCTTCGTAAGAAAACTTCTTTGCAGGATGTAAGGAAATACTTTTTCAGTGTAAGAGTAGTTGATGATTGGAATTTGCTAAGCGAGGAGGTAGTTAATGCTATCTCAATCCATAGTTTTAAGGACAGGTACAATAAGTATCACTAAGTCTAAAAATGGAACCGATCAGGAGACGGGAAGATACGAGCTTTGGGCTCTTTCCCGTAAACACAATTAGGTAATCACAATTAGGTAATCACACACACACACACACACACACACACACACACACACACATGAAAACGTCCTTTGCTGATGCACTAAAGGGGAATGTGGCAGTAAAAGTGGCTGTAAAGGTGGTGGCACTGGAAAACATACAAACAGTTGACTATAAAGAGACAGTAATCGAAAAAATGAAAGACGTTGTGATGGAAAGGGCAAACCCACTCATCAGACAGGCACTTGATAAGGAGAAGACAGTGGTAATCTCAGGCATAAGTGAATCCCAGGAGCCAACATGGCAGGGGAGACTTGAAGAAAATAAAGCTAGGGTTGTAGACCTGATTAGAAAGCTTGGAGTAGTATATGGTCCTGAGGATATTGTAAACATACACCAACTAGGTAAATATTCGAGGGAAGGAAAGCTGTGACCAACAAAAGTAACCTTTGAGAGAGGGGAAACATGTAGGGAAATATTGTTGAGAAAAAAAAGTCTAAAAGACATTCAAGAATGCAAAGAAGTGTTCATTAGACGATACAGAACACAGGAAGAGATGGGAAAGATCAAAAACTTGTTGCAAGAGGCAAGAAGGTTAAATGATGAAAGAAATGAAGAAGAGAAGAAAAATATTTGTTACAGAATACTTCCAGACAAAGGGGAGATAAAGAAGATAATGACAGAAGATCAGGGGATGGGGCCTCATTAAGATTGTTATGCACAAATGCTGATGGATTAGCTGGTAAGGCAGTAGAATTAAAAGATAGGATTCACAACAGTAAGGCAGATATAGTTGCAATTACAGAGACTAAGTTGAGTGAGGACATAAACAGTGTCACAGTTTTTCCTAAGGGCTTCAGAATACTAAGGGTTGAAAGATGTGAGAGGACTGGTGGAGGGATAGCACTGCTCATAAGTGAGAGGATTCAAGTTGAAGAAATAAACTTGGCTATAGAAAGTGAGTTCAGGGAATTTCTTGTTGCTCGCATAAATACTGGGTCAGAGAGCATTATAATAACTGTTGTATACAACCCACCAAGGAACCAAAATAGGCTTGAAATTTATGAGGAAAGTCATATAGGTACTATTGAAGTCATAAACTCAGTTGTTAACATGGCACGGGAGAAAAAATGTAGGATTTTGATTATGGGAGACTTTAATCATAAAGAGATAGATTGGATAAATCTTGACCCACACAGTGGTGAGGACTCATTTGGGGCAAGATTCCTAGATTGCGCACAAGGGAATTTCCTACACCAACATGTAATGGAACCAAAAAGAGCCAGGGGTGTGGATGAGCCATCACTACTTGATCTAGTGTTCACAGATAATGTGTTGGATATTGAAAATATTGAGTATGAACCACCAATTGGAAAGAGTGACCACTGTGTGTTGTTGATGGAGTATATCATTGAAGATATTCTTCCTGAGAGTAGAGGCACTGAGGACATGAGGAGAAACTATCGGAAAGGAGATTACATCAAAATGAATGAGCTTTTTGCAGTTATTGACTGGAGAACCTTATTTTACAACAAATCTGTACAAGAAATGTATGACATCTTTTGTGAGAAATATGGGAAGACAGTAGATTGCTGCATACCTATCACCAAAGTAGGTGTAATTCATGCCAGAGAGAAATGGTTCGATAATGGGTGTAAAAGAGCTAAGGAGTGGAGAGACAAATGCTGGAAAAGGTATAGGAGGAGAAAAAACATAAATGCCTGGCAAACTTACAAAAGAGCAAGAAATGACTACCTAAGTAAAAGGAGAGAGGCAGAGAGAGATGATGAGAGGGACATCACCAGGAAGGCTAAAGAAAATCCCAAGCTTTTCCACAGCTTTATCAGAGGAAAACTGAAGGTAAAAGAACAGGTTTTAAGGCTAAATAGAGCGGATGGAAGCATCACTGAGACGGACGAAGAGATCTGCAAAGAATTGAACAAGGAGTTTCAGTCAGTATTTACAGTAGAAAATACCCCACCCCCTCAGATTGCAGTGATAGAAGCTCAAGGGCCGGTATTAGAGAACATCAACCTTACAGCCACAGAGGTATGCAAAGCTCTGATGGATTTAGATGTTCATAAAGCTACAGGTCCTGATGACATATCCCCTCATGTGCTTAAAAAATGCGCAAACACAATATCAGTGGCACTAAGTATCATATTTAAGGAGTCACTGGAGTCGGGGGAGATTCCACGATGCTGGAAACAAGCAAATGTGATACCTATCTTCAAAAAGGGAAGGAGGGATACGGCTCTGAACAATAGACCAGTTTCCTTGACCAGCATAGTTTGCAAAGTTATGGAGAAACTACTAAGGAAACATATCTCTCTTCACTTGGAATCCTTCAACTTTTTGTCAGAGAGGCAACATGGCTTCAGAGAAGGTAGATCAACAGTAACAAACTTATTATAATTTTATGATGAGGTAAGCCAAATCTTACAGGAAAGAGAGGGCTGGGCAGATTGCATATTCCTAGACTTCCAGAAAGCGTTTGACACTGTTCCACATGGGAGACTTATTAGGAAGCTGCAATCAATGGCTAGAATAGGGGGAAATGTCTTGGAATGGATAAAAACTTACTTAGAAGGAAGGGAACAGAGGGTTAGAGTAAGACACTCAGTGTCTGAATGGAGAAGAGTTAGTAGTGGAGTTCCACAGGGTTCAGTTTTAGGGCCACTTTTGTTCCTTGTATATGTAAATGACCTACCAGAGTCTGTAAATTCATTCATGAATATGTTTGCAGATGATGCAAAGATTGTGAAGAAAGTAAAAAACGAGAACAATGGTAGAGAACTTCAGGAGGATCTAAATAATCTGCATGAGTGGTCAGAAAAGTGGCTAATGAAATTCAATACTTCAAAATGTAAGGTAATGAGAATGGGTACAAGTGCAAGAAGGCCCAATCTTGACTACTCGGTGGCTGGAGTACAACTTCAAGAGACAGAAAATGAGAGAGATCTAGGAGTAAACATACTGGCAGATTTGTCTCCAGAAATACATATAAATGGCGTAGTAAGGGCAGCATATGCATTCTTATCAAATGTAAGGGTAGCCTTCAGGCACATGGACAAGGAAATGTTCAGAAATATTTATGTAACCTATAAGAGGCCAAAACTCGAATATGCAGCCCCCTTTTGGAATCCGCACTTGAAAAGGCACATAGCTAAGCTTGAAAAAGTTCAAAGACATGCCACGAAACTGGTGCCAGAAATACGCAATCTCGGTTATGATGAGAGGCTGAGGGAATTAGACTTGCCATCACTCGAAGCTAGAAGAGTAAGGGGGGATATGGTGACAGTCTTTAAATTCCTTCATGGTTATGATAGAGTGGATAGGGATCGATATTTCGATATAGCTGGCTCTAGAACTAGAGGTCATAGTTTGAAGCTTCGTAAGAAAACTTCTTTGCAGGATGTAAGGAAATACTTTTTCAGTGTAAGAGTAGTTGATAATTGGAATTCGCTAAGCGAGGAGGTAGTTAATGCTATCTCAATCCATAGTTTTAAGGACAGGTACGATAAGTATCACTAAGTCTAAAATGGAACCGATCAGGATACGAGCTTTGGGCTCTTTCCCGTAAACACAATTAGGTAATCACACACACACACACACACACACACACACACACACACACACACACACACACACACACACACACACACACACACACAAGTCTAAAATGGAACCGATCAGGATACGAGCTTTGGGCTCTTTCCCGTAAACACAATTAGGTAATCACACACGCACACACACACACACACACACACACACACACACACACACACACACACACACACACACACACACACACCAACATGTAATGGAACCAACAAGAGCCAGGGGTGGGGATGAGCCATCACTACTTGATCTGGTGTTCACAGATAATGTGTTGGATATTGAAAATATTGAGTATGAACCACCAATTGGAAAGAGTGACCACTGTGTGTCGTTGATGGAGTATATCATTGAAGATATTCTCCCTGAGAGTAGAGGCACTGAGGACATGAGGAGGAACTATCAGAAAGGAGATTACATCAAAATGAATGAGCTTTTTGCAGTTATTGACTGGAGAACCTTATTTTACAACAAATCTGTACAAGAAATGTATGACATCTTTTGTGAGAAATATGGGAAGACAGTAGATTGCTGCATACCTGTCACCAAAGTAGGTGTAATTCATGCCAGAGAGAAATGGTTCGATAATGGGTGTAAAAGAGCTAAGGAGTGGAGAGACAAATGCTGGAAAAGGTATAGGAGGAGAAAAAACATAAATGCCTGGCAAACCTACAAAAGAGCAAGAAACGACTACCTAAGTAAAAGGAGAGAGGCAGAGAAAGATTATGAGAGGGACATCACCAGGAAGGCTAAAGAAAATCCCAAGCTTTTCCACAGCTTTATCAGAGGAAAACTGAAGGTAAAAGAACAGGTTTTAAGGCTAAAGAGAGCGGATGGAAGCATCACTGAGACGGACGAAGAGATCTGCAAAGAATTGAACAAGGAGTTTCAGTCAGTATTTACAGTAGAAAATACCCCACCCCCTCAGATTGCAGTGATAGAAGCTCAAGGGCCGGTATTAGAGAACATCAACCTTACAGCCACAGAGGTATGCAAAGCGCTGATGGATTTAGATGTTCATAAAGCTACAGGTCCTGATGACATATCCCCTCATGTGCTTAAAAAATGCGCAAACACAATATCAGTGGCACTAAGTATCATATTTAAGGAGTCATTGGAGTCGGGGGAGATTCCAAGATGCTGGAAACAAGCAAATGTGATACCTATCTTCAAAAAGGGAAGGAGGGATACGGCTCTGAACTATAGACCAGTTTCCTTGACCAGCATAGTTTGCAAAGTTATGGAGAAACTACTAAGGAAACATATCTCTCTTCACTTGGAATCCTTCAACTTTTTGTCAGTGAGGCAACATGGCTTCAGAGAAGGAAGATAAACAGTAACAAACTTATTAGAATTTTATGATGAGGTAAGCCAAATCTTACAGGAAAGAGAGGGCTGGGCAGATTGCATATTCCTAGACTTCCAGAAAGCGTTTGACACTGTTCCACATGGGAGACTTATTTGGAAGCTGCAATCAATGGCTAGAATAGGTGGAAATGTCTTGGAATGGATAAAAACTTACTTAGAAGGAAGGGAACAGAGGGTTAGAGTAAGACACTCAGTGTCTGAATGGAGAAGAGTTAGTAGTGGAGTTCCACAGGGTTCAGTTTTAGGGTCACTTTTGTTCCTTGTATATGTAAATGACCTACCAGAGTCTGTAAATTCATTCATGAATATGTTTGCAGATGATGCAAAGATTGTGAAGAAAGTAAAAAACGAGAACAATGGTAGAGAACTTCAGGAGGATCTAAATAATCTGCATGAGTGGTCAGAAAAGTGGCTAATGAAATTCAATACCTCAAAATGTAAGGTAATGAGAATGGGTACAAGTGCAAGAAGGCCCAAGCTTGACTACTCGGTGGCTGGAGTACAACTTCAGGAGACAGAAAATGAGAGAGATCTAGGAGTAAACATATTGGCAGATTTGTCTCCAGAAATACATATAAATGGCGTAGTAAGGGCAGCATATGCATTCTTATCAAATGTAAGGGTAGCCTTCAGGCACATGGACAAGGAAATGTTCAGAAATATTTATGTAACCTATGTGAGGCCAAAACTCGAATATGCAGCCCCCTTTTGGAATCCGCACTTGAAAAAGCACATAGCTAAGCTTGAAAAAGTTCAAAGACATGCCACGAAACTGGTGCCAGAAATACGCAATCTCGGTTATGATGAGAGGCTGAGGGAATTAGACTTGCCATCACTCGAAGCTAGAAGAGTAAGGGGGGATATGGTGACAGTCTTTAAATTCCTTCATGGTTATGATAGAGTGGATAGGGATCGATATTTCGATATGGCTGGCTCTAGAACTAGAGGTCATAGTTTGAAGCTTCGGAAGAAAACTTGTTTGCAGGATGTAAGGAAATACTTTTTCAGTGTAAGAGTAGTTGATAATTGGAATTCGCTAAGCGAGGAGGTAGTTAATGCTACCTCAATCCATAGTTTTAAGGACAGGTATGATAAGTATCACTAAGTCTAAAAATGGAACCGATCAGGAGACGGTAAGATACGAGCTTTGGGCTCTTTCCCGTAAACACAATTAGGTAATCACAATTAGGTAATCACACACACACACACACACACACACACACACACACACACACACACACACACACACACACACACATGAAGGAATATGGATGGAGAAATGAAGGAATATGGATGGAGAAATGAAAGAGAATGAAACACTCAGAGAACAAATAAGATCTTTGGAGGAAGCAAATAAAGCACAAGGGCAGGAGAGAAAGGAACTAGAAAAAAGAATAAAGAAGCTGGAAGGGGAAAAGAGTCAACTAGAATCTAGAATTTCTAATCAAGAAGATAAAAACAAACAGCTAAATGACAACCTAAAGGAATTAGATGTTAGTTCACTGCTATCTTCTGAGAGAGACGAGATTGCTGCTTGGAATGTTCAGATTAAGGAAAACATTGAACAGTTCAGAAAAGAGTTCCAGGAGCTGAATATGGAAAATGATGCCATGAAAACGTCCTTTGCTGATGCACTAAAGGGAAATGTGGCAGTAAAAGAGGCTGTAAAGGTGGTGGCACTAGAAAACATACAAACAGTTGACTATAAAGAGACAGTAATCGAAAAAATGAAAGACGTTGTGATGGAAAGGGCAAACCCACTCATCAGACAGGCACTTGATAAGGAGAAGACAGTGGTAATCTCAGGCATAAGTGAATCCCAGGAGCCAACATGGCAGGGGAGACTTGAAGAAAATAAAGCTAGGGTTGTAGACCTGATAAGAAAGCTTGGAGTAGTATGTGGTCCTGAGGATATTGTAAACATACACCAACTAGGTAAATATTCGAGGGAAGGAAAGCCGAGACCAACAAAAGTAACCTTTGAGAGAGGGGAGACATGTAGGGAAATATTGTTGAGAAAAAAAAGTCTAAAAGACCTTCAAGAATGCAAAGAAGTGTTCATTAGACGATACAGAACACAGGAAGAGATGGGAAAGATCAAAAACTTGTTGCAAGAGGCAAGAAGGTTAAATGATGAAAGAAATGAAGAAGAGAAGAAAAATTTTCGTTACGGAATACTTCCAGACAAAGGGGAGATAAAGAAGATAATGACAGAAGATCAGGGGATGGGGCCTCATTAAGATTGTTATACACAAATGCTGATGGATTAGCTGGTAAGGCAGTAGAATTAAAAGATAGGATTCACAACAGTAAGGCAGATATAGTAGCAATTACAGAGACTAAGTTGAGTGAGGACATAAACAGTGTCACAGTTTTTCCTAAGGGCTTCAGAATACTAAGGGTCGAAAGATCTGAGAGGACTGGTGGAGGGATAGCACTGCTCATAAGTGAGAGGATTCAAGTTGAAGAGATAAACTTGGCTATAGAAAGTGAGTTCAGGGAATTTCTTGTTGCTCGCATAAATACTGGGTCAGAGAGCATTATAATAACTGTTGTATACAACCCACCAAGGAACCAAAATAGGCTTGAAATTTATGAGGAAAGTCATATAGGTACGATTGAAGTCATAAAATCAGTTGTTAACATGGCGCGGGAGAAAAAATGTAGGATTTTGATTATGGGAGACTTTAATCATAAAGAGATAGATTGGATAAATCTTGACCCACACAGTGGTGAGGACTCCTTTGGGGCAAGATTCCTAGATTGCGTACAAGGGAATTTCCTACACCAACATGTAATGGAACCAACAAGAGCCAGGGGTGGGGATGAGCCATCACTACTTGATCTGGTGTTCACAGATAATGTGTTGGATATTGAAAATATTGAGTATGAACCACCAATTGGAAAGAGTGACCACTGTGTGTTGTTGATGGAGTATATCATTGAAGACATTCTTCCTGAGAGTAGAGGCACTGAGGACATGAGGAGGAACTATCAGAAAGGAGATTACATCAAAATGAATGAGCTTTTTGCAGTTATTGACTGGAGAACCTTATTTTACAACAAATCCGTACAAGAAATGTATGACATCTTTTGTGAGAAATATGGGAAGATAGTAGATTGCTGCATACCTGTCACCAAAGTAGGTGTAATTCATGCCAGAGAGAAATGGTTCGATAATGGGTGTAAAAGAGCTAAGGAGTGGAGAGACAAATGCTGGAAAAAGTATAGGAGGAGAAAAAACATAAATGCCTGGCAAACCTACAAAAGAGCAAGAAACGACTACCTAAGTAAAAGGAGAGAGGCAGAGAAAGATTATGAGAGGGACATCACCAGGAAGGCTAAAGAAAATCCCAAGCTTTTCCACAGCTTTATCAGAGGAAAACTGAAGGTAAAAGAACAGGTTTTAAGGCTAAAGAGAGCGGATGGAAGCATCACTGAGACGGACGAAGAGATCTGCAAAGAATTGAACAAGGAGTTTCAGTCAGTATTTACAGTAGAAAATACCCCACCCCCTCAGATTGCAGTGATAGAAGCTCAAGGGCCGGTATTAGAGTACATCAACCTTACAGCCACAGAGGTATGCAAAGCGCTGATGGATTTAGATGTTCATAAAGCTACAGGTCCTGATGACATATCCCCTCATGTGCTTAAAAAATGCGCAAACACAATATCAGTGGCACTAAGTATCATATTTAAGGAGTCATTGGAGTCGGGGGAGATTCCAAGATGCTGGAAACAAGCAAATGTGATACCTATCTTCAAAAAGGGAAGGAGGGATACGGCTCTGAACTATAGACCAGTTTCCTTGACCAGCATAGTTTGCAAACTTATGGAGAAACTGCTAAGGAAACATATCTCTCTTCACTTGGAATCCTTCAACTTTTTGTCAGTGAGGCAACATGGCTTCAGAGAAGGAAGATCAACAGTAACAAACTTATTAGAATTTTATGATGAGGTAAGCCAAATCTTACAGGAAAGAGAGGGCTGGGCAGATTGCATATTCCTAGACTTCCAGAAAGCGTTTGACACTGTTCCACATGGGAGACTTATTAGAAAGCTGCAATCAATGGCTAGAATAGGTGGAAAAGTCTTGGAATGGATAAAAACTTACTTAGAAGGAAGGGAACAGAGGGTTAGAGTAAGACACTCAGTGTCTGAATGGAGAAGAGTTAGTAGTGGAGTTCCACAGGGTTCAGTTTTAGGGCCACTTTTGTTCCTTGTATATGTAAATGACCTACCAGAGTCTGTAAATTCATTCATGAATATGTTTGCAGATGATGCAAAGATTGTGAAGAAAGTAAAAAACGAGAACAATGGTAGAGAACTTCAGGAGGATCTAAATAATCTGCATGAGTGGTCAGAAAAGTGGCTAATGAAATTCAATACCTCAAAATGTAAGGTAATGAGAATGGGTACAAGTGCAAGAAGGCCCAAGCTTGACTACTCGGTGGCTGGAGTACAACTTCAGGAGACAGAAAATGAGAGAGATCTAGGAGTAAACATATTGGCAGATTTGTCTCCAGAAATACATATAAATGGCGTAGTAAGGGCAGCATATGCATTCTTATCAAATGTAAGGGTAGCCTTCAGGCACATGGACAAGGAAATGTTCAGAAATATTTATGTAACCTATGTGAGGCCAAAACTCGAATATGCAGCCCCCTTTTGGAATCCGCACTTGAAAAAGCACATAGCTAAGCTTGAAAAAGTTCAAAGACATGCCACGAAACTGGTGCCAGAAATACGCAATCTCGGTTATGATGAGAGGCTGAGGGAATTAGACTTGCCATCACTCGAAGCTAGAAGAGTAAGGGGGGATATGGTGACAGTCTTTAAATTCCTTCATGGTTATGATAGAGTGGATAGGGATCGATATTTCGATATGGCTGGCTCTAGAACTAGAGGTCATAGTTTGAAGCTTCGGAAGAAAACTTGTTTGCAGGATGTAAGGAAATACTTTTTCAGTGTAAGAGTAGTTGATAATTGGAATTCGCTAAGCGAGGAGGTAGTTAATGCTACCTCAATCCATAGTTTTAAGGACAGGTATGATAAGTATCACTAAGTCTAAAAATGGAACCGGTCAGGAGACGGGAAGATACGAGCTTTGGGCTCTTTCCCGTAAACACAATTAGGTAATCACAATTAGGTAATCACACACACACACACACACACACACACACACACACACACACACACACACACACACACACATATATATATATATATATATATATATATATATATATATATATATATATATATATATATATATATATATATATATATATATATATATGTATATATATATATATATATATATATATATATATATATATATATATATATATATATATATATATATATATATATATATATATATATATATATATATATATATATATATATATATATATATATATATATATATATATATATATACATTTATATATGAACATCAAAGAATAGCCTCACCGTATTCCCTGCGTGTCGTAAAAGGCGATTAAAAGTGGACGGGGCGGGGGGACTAGGAATCCCCCCCTTATGTCAACCTCCTGCGAGACGTCAAAGAAGAAGGTGAGTAGAGGGGAGAATAACTTCTCCCCAAACTCTAGTTTTGGGGTGTCTAAATGTGCGTGGTTGTAGTACGATAGAGAGCAAAAGATGTGAGATTGGATATATGTTTGATAGGAGGAGGATGGATGTATTGGCATTGTGTGAGACAAAGATGAAAGGAAAAGGAGAAGTGGCATTTGGTGATGTGACGGGTAGGGTGTCTGGGGTTGAAAGGGGGAGAGCGAGAGAAGGTGTGGCATTATTGCTGAGTGAATGGATGGTAAATCAGGTTGTGGAATGGAAAGAAGTGTCGTCTAGGCTGATGTGGGTGAGGGCTAGGATAGGAGGGAATGTTGGGCTTTTGTTAGTGCGTATGGGCCAGGATGTGATAGAAGTGAGGAATAGCGGGATGAATTCTGGAATGAGTTAACTAGATGTGTGGATGGTCTGAGTAGAAGGAACTATGTAGTTGTGTTGGGTGACTTGAATGCCAGAGTGGGTGATGGAGAGATAGAAGGTGTTGTAGGAAAGTATGGGGTACCAGGTGGGAATGAGAGTGCCGAGAGACTGTTAGATATGTGTGTGGAGCAAGAGTTGGTGATAGGTAATAGTTTATTTAAGAAGAAGTTAATAAATAAGTATACATGGATGAGAGTGGCAAATGGAAGAGTGAAAGAAAGAGCATTGATGGATTATGTGTTGGTAGCAAAGAGCATGGTTGGTAGAGTGAAAGATGTACATGCATTTAGGGGTGTGGCTGCTGGGATGTCTGATCATTTTTTGGTTGAAGCAAAAGTGGTAGTAGCAAAAGAGTGGGGAAATAGTGTGGGGCGATGGAGAAGGGAAATAGTGAAGGTGGAAGAGTTGAAAAAGCCAGAGAAGAGACAGGAATATCAGGACAGGTTGAGAGTGGCATATGACAGGGTGAAAGAAAGAGAAGTTGGGGAGTTAGGGGAGGAATGGGGGTTGAAGAAAGAATGTTTTGTGGGACATGCAAGTGATGTGTGTGGAAAGAAGTTTGTTGGAGGTGGCATGAGGAGGGGCAGCGAGTGGTGGAATGAAGGGGTGAAAATGATAGTGGAAGAGAAAAAGAGTGACTTTGAGGAATGGCTGCAGTGTAACATTAGGGAGAAGTATGAAAGATATAGGGAGAAAAATGTGGAAACCAAGCAGAAGTCAGAGGAAGAGAAGAGGTTAGCAAATGTTAGGTGGGGGAAGGATTTTATTAGGTCATATGAGGAGAATAAAAAGAAGTTTTGGAAAGAAGTGAAGAGAGTAAGGAAGGATGGGTCGAGGATGGAAGAGATAGTGAAAGATGTGAATGGACAGATGTTAAGAGGGAAAGATGCAAGGAAAAGATGGGCAGAATATTTTGAGTGCTTGCTGAATGTTGAGGAAGATAGAGAAGCAGCAATAGTAGCAGTGGGAGGGGTTCAAGGGCCAGTAATGGGAGATGAAAATGAGAGAGAGATTACAAGAGTGGAGGTGAAAAGGGCATTGTATGAAGCGAAAGCAGGTAAAGCACCTGGAATGGATAGTGTGAGAGCGGAGATGTTGAAAGAAGGGGGGTGTGACTGCATTGGAATGGTTAGTGAGAGTGTTTATTATATGCTTTATGTTGTCATTGGTGCCAGTGGAATGAGTGATTGCCTGTATAGTGCCCCTATACAAAGGTAAGGGAGATATGTATGAATGCAGTAATTTTAGGGGTATAAGTTTGTTGAGTGTGGTAGGAAAGGTGTATGGTAGGATACTGGTTAATAGGATTAGGAATAAGACAAAATATGTGATCGCGGAAGTGCAGAGTGGTTTTAGGAGAGGTAAAGGTTGTATAGATCAGATTTTTATAGTTAGTTAGATATGTGAGAAATATTTAGCAAAGGGTAAGGATGTGTATTTTGCATTTTTGGATCTGGAGAAAGCATATGATAGAGTTGATAGAGAAGCTATGTGGAATGTTTTGAGATTATATGGAATCAATGGTAAATTGTTGCATGCAGTGAAGAGTTTGTATGAGGGCAGTAGAGCTTGTGTTAGGGTAGGGAATGAAGTGAGTGAGTGGTTTCCAGTGAGTGGGACTGAGACAAGGATGTGTGATGTCACCATGGCTGTTCAATTTGTATATTGATAGAGTTGTAAGAGAGGTGAATGGGCGAGTGCGTGGTCGAGGTTTGAGAATGGTAGATGGGGATGAAAACGAGTGGGAGCTGAATCAGTTGCTGTTTGCAGATGATACTGTGGTGGTGGCAGATTCAGAGGTAAAGCTGTGTCAGTTAGTGTCAGAATTTGGAATGGTGTGTGAGAGAAGGAAGTTGCGAGTGAATGTGGGAAAGAGTAAGGTTATGAGGTGTACAAAAAATGAGGATGGCACTGGATTGAATGTTATGTTGAATGGAGAGACACTTGAGGAGGTTAATCATTGTAAGTATTTAGGCTCGGTTATAGCTACAAATGGTGGAGTGGAAGCAGATGTGTGTCAGAGAGTGAATGAAGGATGTAAAGTGTTGGGTGCATTGAAAGGAGTGATGATGGATAGAAGGCTGGAAATGAATGTTAAGAAAGTTTTGTATGAGAAAGTGGTTGTGCCAACTCTGATGTATGGATCAGAGTTATGGGGTATGAAAGTAAGTGAGAGACAGAAGCTAAATGTGTTTGAGATGAAATACCTGAGGAGTATGATTGGTGTATCTCGACTGGATAGTGTTAGGAATGAAGTGGTGAGAGCAAGAACGAGTGTGAGGAGAGAAATTGCAGGTAGAGTAGATATGAATGTTCTGAGTTGGTTTGGCCATATGGAAAGGATGGATGATGAAAGGGTTCTGAAAAAGGCGATGAATGCGAGAGTTGATGGGAGAAATGCTAGAGGGAGGCCTAGGTTTGGATGGATGGATGGAGTAAGGAGAGCCCTGAATGATAGGAGGATGGATGTGAGGGAAGCAAGCGAGCGTGCTAGGAATAGGAATGAGTGGCGAGCGATTGTGACGCGGCTCTGATGGGCATCTGCTGTTACCACGGGGCTGCATCTTACAGAGATAGCCCTGTGGTAGGGGAAGTAGGAGGCGTTGGCAGTTGTGAAGCGACACAGGTTGTGGAAGAGCTAGGAGGATGGACTGTGGCACTCCAGCAATGAAATCTGAACGGTCGCTAGCTCCCTCGTCATTGCCCATAGAGCAATGTAATCCCATTATTTGTTTTCCTTTCTTGATGTCGGCTACCCCCCAATTAAAGGGGGAAACAGCCAAGGTAGATAGATAGATAGATATTTATATATATATATATATATATATATATATATATATATATATATATATATATATATATATATATATATATATATATATATATATATATATATATATATATATATATATATATATATATATATATATATAAATATATATATATTTATATATATTTATATATATATATATATATATATATATATATATATATATATATATATATATATATATATATATATATATATATATATATATATATATATATATATATATATATATATATATATATATATATATATATATATATATATATATATACATATACATATACATATACATATACATATACATATACATATACATATACATATATATATATATATATATATATATATATATATATATATATATATATATATATATATATATATATATATATATATATGTATATATATATATATATATATATATATATATATATATATATATATATATATATATATATATATATATATATATATATATATATATATATATATATATATATATATATATATATATATATATATATATTATATATATATATATATATATATATATATATATATATATATATATATATATATATATATATATATATATATATATTTATATATATATGAATCATTTTTTTTTTATTCTGACCGGGACACGAACCTAGGACTTATGATTACTAAGTAAAGGCGCTACCACTACACCACAGAAGATTAACAGGAATCCAGCCTAATGGCTTATATCTGCTATACTTAGGAATGAACGCATTCTATCTGAATGCCACTATGTTCATATTACAGATTCCCCAACCTCACTCGTGGCTTCATTTTACCATTTAATTCAATTCCCAAACTCATTCGGGCCATGAAATATCATATAAGCACATTAATATGTGAAAATATGAATCATTTTTTACCCCGAGTGGGACTCGAACCTTGGACTTATGATTACTAAGTCAAGGCGCTACCACTACACCGCAGAAGGTTAAAAGGAATCCAACCTTATAGCTTATATATGCTATACTTAGGAATGAACGCATTCTCTCTGAATGCCACTATGTTCATATTACAGATTCCACAACCTCACTCGTGGCTTCATTTTAGCATTTAATTCAATTCCCAATCTCTTCGGGCCATGAAATATCAAATAAGCACATTACATATGTGAAAACATAAATAATTTTTTACCCCGACGGGACTCGAACCTTGGACTTATGATTACTAAGTCAAGGCTCTACCACTACACCACAGAAGGTTAAAAGGATTCCAACCTTAAAACTTATATCTCCTATACTTAGGAATGAACGCATTCTATCTGAATGCCACTATGTTCATATTACAGATTCCCCAACCTCACTCGAGGCTGCATTTAAGCATTTAATTCAATTCCCAATCTCACTCTGGCCATGAAATATCAAATAAGCACATTACATATGTGAAAACATGAATCATTTTTTACCCCGGCCGGGACTCGAACCTAGGACTTATAATTACTAAGTCAAGGCGTTACCACTACACCACAGAAGGTTTAAAGGAATCCAACCTTATAGCTTATATCTGCTATACTTAGGAATGAACGCATTCTATATGAATGCCACTATGTTCATATTACAGATTCCCCAAACTCACTCGTGGCTTCATTTTAGCATTTAATTCAATTCCAAATCTCATTCGGGCAATGAAATATCAAATAAGCACATTGCATATGCGAAAACATGAATAATTTTTTTTTTACCCCGACCCTGACTCGAGCCTAGGACTTATAATTACTAAGTCAATTCCGTTCATTCCTAAGTATAGCAGACATAAGCTATAAGGTTGGATTTCTTTTAACCTTCTGTCATGTAGTGGTAGCGCCTTGACTTAGTAATCATAAGTCCTAGGTTCGAGTCTCGGTCGGGGTAAAAAATGATTCATGTTTTCACATATGTAATGTGCTTATTTGATATTTCATGGCCCGAATGAGATTGGTAATTGAATTAAATGCTAAAATGAAACCACGAGTGAGGTTGGGGAATCTGTAATATGAACACAGTGGCATTCACATAGAATGCGTTCATTCCTAAGTGTAGTAGATATAAGCTATAATGTTGGATTCCTTTTAACCTTCTGTGGTGTAGTGGTAGCGCCTTGA
>JAXCGZ010017356.1:12500-15000 GCA_037179515.1 Halocaridina rubra | reverse complement strand
ATATATATATATATATATATATATATATATATATATATATATATATATATATATATATATATATATATATACAAATATCTATATATTTATATATATATATATATATATATATATATATATATATATATATATATATATATATATATATATATATATATATATATATATATATATATATATATATATATATAAATATATATATATATATATATATATATATATATATATATATATATATATATATATATATATATATATATATATATATATATATATTATATATATATATATATATATATATATATATATGAATCATATCTACCCCGACCGTGACTTGAACTTCGGACTCATAATTACTAAGCCTAGTAGGAGCTACCAACTACACCACGTAAGGTTAATAGGAGACCTTATATATATATATATATATATATATATATATATATATATATATATATATATATATATATATATATATATATATATATATGAATCATTTCTACCCCGACCGTGACTTGAACCTAGGACTTGTAATTACTAAGCCAAGTCGCTACCAACTACACCACAGAAGGTTAATAGGAAACAGACATTATATATATATGTATATATATATATATATATATATATATATATATATATATATATATATATATATATATATATATATATATATATATATATATATATATATATATATATTTGCATTCCAAGATATATTTCATGATTGCAATGAAAGGATGTAAATGGATACATTAGCGAAAACAGAGGCTAAAGCAATTGATCGATACCTAATAAGAGCATAATAGCCTTTTTCCTCAAACTCTGGATAAACGAGAACCTGCTTCCAAGATGAAGGATAGATAATGGTTGGGTGACGCCTATGAGATCATTAATCTCCATTTTAAAACCATAAATCCACCAGTCGTCACCAAACAGTTAATTTTCCACCTCCTCCCCAACATCCAAGATGAAACCGGTTAATGGTCGAAGAGGAGTCCTTCCGTCTGGATATCATCATCAGAGGATGATCCAGTTCCCTATCTGTTACTGCCTCTCTTGGTCTAGCGGAAAAAGCTATGGCACTCGAGTCTACAGTTCGCAGACAAAGAAGGGAGGATATTTGAATAAATTTAAAATTAGTAAATTGACTGCATTTACTTCAATAATAATAATAATAATAATAATAATAATAATAATAATAATAATAATAATAATAATAATAATAATAATAATAATTATAATAATAATAATAATAATAACGAAAATAATAATAATAATAATGTCAATAATTAAAAAGATGTTGATGGAGCAAGCATAATACAAAGTCAAAATTCTCTATTATTAAAACACTTCCCCAGCCACCCTTCATCTTCTGATGACAAAAATGCCAATATGATAAAAAGGAAGAATTTATTAATATGTAAAGTTTACCTCATTAGAAGCACCTTAAAAAAGGCTTTTGACCGATGAGAGGTTCTTGGGAGCTTTTCCTTGGGTAAAAATGAAGGAAAAAATAAATCATTCCTCATGAGAGCCATGACCAGGCTTCAATGGCATTAATCTATTTTGCTTTAAATTTATATTAAATCAGCTTTAGTCAATCAATATTATCTGCATCAAAAAGAGAATACAAAAATGTTAGACTGCTTAAGAAAAGTTTCACGAATGAAATAGAAAGTGAATTGCCATATTATAAAGCAAAGGAATAAACAATCATCAAAATTAATGCGTGAATGTGTGTGTATTTTTGTATGTGTGAGGGCGTGTGTGTCTAAGAGAGAGAGAGAGAGAGAGAGAGAGAGAGAGAGAGAGAGAGAGAGAGAGAGAGAGAGAGAGAGAGAGAGAGAGAGAGAGAGAGAGAGAGAGAGAGAGAGAGAGAGAGTGAGAGAGAGAGAGAGAGAGAGAGAGAGAGAGAGAGAGAGAGAGAGAGAGAGAGAGAGAGAGAGATAATAATAAACTGAATATATATTATAAATATTAATGCTGCTCTTTTCTACTCTGCTGTCACCTGCAACAGCAGCAGCTGCACCGGGATCCTTGAGCTCCTCCTCTTCTTCCCTCCCACTGAGTGAATTGGGAGCATTTTATATTCTACCTAATTAGGATCAGAAATTTTCGAGCTTCCGGGAAATTTTTCTTCACAAGTCATATTCTCTCCCTTGTTTCCCCGATCTCTTGGATGAAAGCCAATGTTCCAGGGAGGAAAAGTTATATCGTGAACAAGGCATGGAGTTAAAAAAAAAAAAATACAATAGATTTGCGTTTCCTTATTTGAACCACTTTTCTTCATAACTAAGAGTAAAAAAAAAGGATCAGTCAAGAAATTTATGATTGTTACCAATTTCTAATTTATCCAGGGCGATCATCACAATTATTACAGTTATTCTTCATATATATATATATATATATATATATATATATATATATATATATATATATATATATATATATATATATATATATATATATGTATGTATGTATGTATGTATGTATGTATGTATGT
>JAXCGZ010017356.1:0-7500 GCA_037179515.1 Halocaridina rubra | reverse complement strand
GTTGGGGATGATGGTAAAGTGGAGATTAATTATCGCAGAAGCGTCCCTCAACCTATATTTATCCTTCATCTTGGAAACAATTTCTCGTTCACCCAAATTTTGAAAAGAGAGACTATTATGCTCTTATTAAGTACCGATCAATTGATCTAACCTCTGTTTTCGCTGATGCATTCGAAATTTTGCTCAAGTCTCACTTCTTAAAAGATCCTGAATCAAACTCGCTTATTTCCAATCACCAATACGGCTTCCAAAATGCAAGAGTCACTGGTGATATTCTGTTCTATCTTACACATATATGGTCATCCTTTCTGAGAAACCATGAGAATATTCTTTTTCGCTTCCCAAACTTCCTGAAATTGGCTTAACACCTTCTCTCTGTTCTCTGAATCCCAGTTTCCTTAATAACCGGGACTTGAACCTAGGACATATAATTACTATTCCAAGATTGGGAGTTTAATTAAATTCGAAAACGAAGCCACGTGTGAGGTTGGGGGAAACTGTAATGAGAACAGAGTGGCATTGATAGAATGCTTTCATCCCTACTATAGCACATAAAATCTGTAAGGTGTTTCCATTTTAGAATGCTGTGGTGTAGTTGGTAGCGCCTTGACATTGTAATTATGAATCCTACATATATATATAAATATATATAATCAAATAAACACATTAACACATGTGAAAACATGAATCATTTTTACCCCAACCGGGACTTGAGCCTACGACACATAATTACTGTGCAAAGACGCTAACAATTTCCCCACAGGTCTTAAAAGGGAAACAGACTTAGCACCTTTATTCTGCTATACTAGGAATGAACGCATTCTATCTGAATGCCACTCTGTTCATATTACAGTTTCCCCCATCCTCACTCGGGGCTTCGTGTGTGCATTTAATTCAACTCCCAATCTCATTCGGGATCAACAATAATCGAATAAGCACATTACTATAATTGAAAATATGAATCCTTTTAAGCCCGACAGGGAATTGAACCTAGGAAACATAATTACTGTGTCAAGGCGCTACCAACTACACCACAAAAGGTCTTCAAAGGGAAACACACCTTACAGATTTTATCTGCTATACTAGGAATGAAGGCATTCTATCTGAATGCCACATTCTTCATATATATATATATATATATATATATATATATATATATATATATATATATATATATATATATATATATATATATATATATATATATTATTTTTTTTTCTTTCCTTTTATGAGTGTGACACTAGGCCAAAAGAAAATTGCCCTCATCAATAAATGCCCGGTTACGAAAAAAAATATTAGGCCGAAGAAAAAGTAAAAGGATAGGGACAAGGCAGAGATAATGTAATGATACACAGCATCAAAAGGACAGGCATAAAGAGTAGTTGAAGTACTGAAAACCTAGGTATATGACAGCATTAGGCCCAGAGATGACGATAGATCAGGTCTTTTTTTATTATTGAGAATTGGTTATAAAAACAAGAATAAATAGAAGGGGGAAGAGAGTTCAAGGGTCTGGAAGTGGATGGGAAGATACAGTTGTCGCATCGATCAATTTGAGAGCTTTAAATCTCCACACAGTACTTGTGAGATGAGGCCTCTTGGCAAGTGTTACGTAGCACGGCAGTGGGAAGGGATGCAGTTCACCAACTCATCAGAGCAGCGATGGAAGTAGCAGCAATAGATTAAGAGAAAGGGATAATATCTCCAGCAAAGTGAAAGAGAATCCAAATTAAAAGTAAGAGAAGGGTCATTAGTGAGTCTGGCTGCCTTAGATTCAACCCTGTCAAGGAGATAAGTATATGCTGAAGCATCCTAGATGTCTGAGCATTATTCTACGTAAAGATGGATAGAAAATTTTTATATATTAAGGAATTGTAAAGAGGAAATAGTAATGACAAAAACGAAACAGACTCCCAATTGTTTGGATGCAGATGTAAAAATTTGAATTTTGTGAATTCTCCAAGACAGGTTATAGGCTCTCTGGATTCCTAATGTATTAATAGAATTAAGAGGATAAATTTACTTAGTTTCGAAGACAATACGGTAATTAGGGGGATAGCCCTATTGTGTATTGAAGGCATTAAATTTAACCTAATTTTTGGTGGCCCACTCAGATACCCTCTGCAATTCGGATTGGAGAGTGAAAGATATAGTGGTACGAGATTGATTACGAGTAGCAGATGAAGATTGTGAAGAAAAGGCAGAGGGAAAATGAAGTTAGAATAGCTAGCAAAGGCATGAAGAAGAGAGGAGGATTGGGACTGAAGAAGATCGCTGATGAAGAGAAAAGACAGAGTAGGCGAAAGAACAGAACCCTATGGAATAATACTGGTAATAAGGAATGGGATGAATATTGCGCCTTGAACAACCACATATATAAAACGGGCAGTAAGAAAACTCCATATCAGAAAAGAGAGAGAAGGAGTAAATCCATAAGCAGGGAGTTTGGCCAACAGAGCCTTGTGCCAGACTGTCAAAAGCCTTAAAGATAAAAAGGGAGATGACGAAGGATTTCAAATAGTTCCTCAGAGAAGATGACCATACATTAGTAAAATAGGACAAGAGGTTGTCAGTAGATTTTGTATTGCAGAAGCAGTATTGGTGATCAGAGATATTCGAGTTAGCTTTAAGGCGTTTCAAAAAGTGAGAAGTGAGTAAAGTTTAAAAAATTTCAGCAATAACAAAGGATAGGGCAATAGGTCGGTAGCTCTAAGAAATAGAGAGGTCACCCTTAATTAGAGCAGTTTCACTAGAGCATGTTTCCAAGATGAAGAATATATACTGCTTGAGAGAGTGAGACGAAAATGAAGCCAACTTACAGTAGACAGTTCAACTATAAACTCCTAATGGAACCTTACAGGGATACCATAAGGGCTGAATGCCTTTTTTACCTTAGGCGAGCAAAGAACCTTATGACATCTGCGTGAAAAACGGATAAAGGAGGGCATAGGGTTTGAGAAGGGCAAGGAATGAGGGAGAAGTTCGCTGGAATCGCTTACGGAAGATTTGGCTGAAAATAAGAGCCAAAGAAAGTAGCTTTATTTAGTGGAAAAGTAAGCTATAGAACTATCAGAACGAATGAGAGGTGAAAATCGTGAGTAACAACAGTTCTTGAAGAGATGTTTGGCTAAGGACCAGAAACAATTATCAGTGTGAGAGGAGTTAAGGTCATCAACTTTCGTTCTTATAAATGTAGCTGTAGACTTTCAAATCTGAGCAATACAGCAATATCTAGCTATAATAGAAAAAGCAGAGCTAGTTAAATCAGAGAGTGAGGCTTGGCACGCATTGTGTTCCCGATCCCTGGCCTGAATGGCCAAGGAGCAGGCAAGGTCGAACCAAAGATTATTTGAAGAAAAAATTTTCAGAGAGGAGAGGATGAACGGCTACATTCACGAGGTTATGATCTCGGCAACCTTTAGGGCGTACCTGATCAGAATTACATGGCCTAAAGCAGTGCTCATCTCACGGTAAGAATAAGAGGAAACATAGCCAATTATCACGTTGGGTTTCCTCAAAGTACTAAATGTGGTACTGTGTAGGAGGAATTGATGGAGTAGGATCGAAAATGGAAAAGATTGAGATCACAGAGTGGTCAGTTTTACCAAGAGGGGAAAACACATAATAGAAGTAGCTTGAAAGATTTGAAGTCTGAAATTGGTCAAGAGTAATGTCTACGTATGCGGCGATCGGGATCACTAGTAGGATGTTTGATACACTCCTCCAGATCGTGAGCAATAGAGAAAGCAAGGTCCTCAATTCCTCCCACATCTATATGAAAAGTATTAAAAATCTAACTGTGTTGTAATTAGAAGTCCCAAACGTAGAGAGCATGTGGGTTAGAAGATAGCAAGAATGTATGGCAAAAAGACATAAGTATATATATATATATATATATATATATATATATATATATATATATATATATATATATATATATATATATATATATATATATATATATATATATATATATATATATATATATATATATGTGTGTGCTGTGTGTGTGTGTGTGTGTGTGTGTGTGTGTGTGTGTGTGTGTGTGTGTGTGTGTGTGTGTGTCTTGGAAGAATCACATAATCCAAAATTCTAAATCTTCATCTTAGAAATTGGGGGTTCTGTCTCGTTTTCGTCATTACTTTTCCTCTTTGCAGTTACCTATAATCTATAAATGTCTGATCTGTCCCTGCTTAGAATACTGCTGACACATCTGGGTTGCTTCTTATACTTATCTCCTTTATAGGGTTGAATCTAATGTAGTCAGACTCATTAATGATCATACTCTTACTTCTAACCTGCATTTCACTCTCTTCGCCAAAAAGTATCTTCCCATTCTCTTTTCTATCGCTACTACTCCCATCGTTGTCTGATGAGTTGGCGGGTTGCATCCCTCCCCCACTGCTGAGGCAGCAAAACACTCGCCAAGCGGCCTCATCTCACAGGTACTGTGTGGAGATTTGTAGCTCACGGATTGGTCGGTGAAGCAACTTCTTCTTCCCATTTACCTCCAGACTCTGGAACTCTTTTCCTCCTTCTGTCTTTCCTACTTCTTATGACCTATCATCATTCCAATATCGGATCTATTGTTATATTAGGGCCTAATCCTTCATATCTCTAGGCCCTTTGCACTTTGACTGTGTGTTATGTCTGTGGTTTTCCTTTGTGTAACTTTACCTCATGTTTACCTAGTCCTTAACCTTTTTATTTTCCTTTGTGTTGGTATTTTCTCGTACACTGGCCTTTATTGATGAGGGCAGTTTTTGCCTATCCCGGTTTCACACTCATAAAAGAAATACAAATATATATATATATATATATATATATATATATATATATATATATATATATATATATATATATATATATATATATATATATATATATATATACAGTTAAACAGGGAAGTTGAAAAGATAGAGTCTCGAAAAGAAAATACGAAGTTAAAATAGCAGGAGTAGCTGAAGAAAATCCTAAAGTGTTTTATCAACACTATCAAACAAAATTTAAGGAAAAAGTAGGACCAATTGAAGTAGCCAATGGCCATATCACAGATGATGATAAAGTGATGTGTACATGTTTTAATGTTTATTTCTTATTTGTATTTACCAATGAAAACTTGGAATATATTCCAGAGGAAGAATCCATTTACAGAGATAGTCCCAATAATATACTTAATTCAATAAATATTACGAGAAAGGAGTTAATAAAAGAAATAGATAAATCAAAGGCTCATAAATCTCCGGGATCTGATGGTATATATGCTAGAATATTTAAGGAATGCAAGGAAGAGCTTAGTTGTCCACTAACTGCATTATTTAATAATTCAATAAAATTAGGATCGGTACCCATGGAGTGGAAATTGGCAGATGTGGTACCAATATTTAAAAAAGGAGAACGAGTTAAAAAGAATAATTATAGGCCGGTAAGTTTAACGTCAACAGTGGGTAAGATTTTAGAATCCATCATTGCAAATAAAATAAGGGCACATCTAGAATTACACAGACTGATAAAACTTTCACAACACGGGTTTCTGAAGTGTTTTTCGTGCCTTACAAACTTACTGTCTTTTTATTCAGAAGTTTACGAAGCAGTATACTGTGGCAAAGAATACGATATAATATATCTAGATTTTAGCAAAGCTTTTGATAGAGTTCCTCACAAAAGATTAGTTAAAAAGCTTGAAGCTCATGGTATAGGAGTTTTTGTTCTCAGATGGATCAAAGAATGGTTAATAGACAGAAAACAGAGGGTTTGCATAAATGGAGAGAAATTGGAGTGGGGCTCGGTTACTAGCGGGGTACCACAAAGCTCGGTACTTGGTCCTCTATTATTCATCGTATATCTAAATGATCTGGATTCGGATATCAGTAGTAACCTAAGTAAATTCGTAGATGACACTAAAATAGGTAGAATTATATATGGCAAAGAAGACATTCTTGCTTTACAGGAAGATCTAAATAAATTATCTGAATGGTCGGATAAGTGGCAAATGGAATTTAATGTTGAAAAATGTAAAGTAGTTAAAATGGGTACTATAAAAGACTATACGAGTTATAAGCTAAATAACCATGAAATCATGAGTTCTCAGTGTGAAAGGGATTTGAGAGTTCTTGTGAGCAGTAATCTTAAGCCAAGAGAGCAATGTACAGCAGTCAGAAATAAAGCAAACAGAATTTTAGGATTTATCTCAAGAAGTGTTGGCAATAGGACGGAAAAAGTTATTTTGCATCTCTATCTTGCTTAGTTAGGCCCCATCTAGATTATACTGTGAAATTCTTGTCACCCTATTATGGGATGGAAATTGAATCCTTGGAGAGAGTGCAGTGAAGAATGACCAAGATGATACACAATATCAGAAATCTATCATATGAGGACAGATTAAGAAAACTCAATCTACATTCTCTAGAGAGGCGCAGAGTTAGTGGGGATATGATTGAGGTGTATAAATGGTTTAAAAGGATTAATAAGGGTGATATTAAAAAAGTTTTAAAAATTTATGATCAAACCAGAACTCGTAATAATGGATTTAAGCTTGATAAATTTAGGTTCAGAAGGGAAATTGGTAAAAATTGGTTTGGTAGTAGAGTAGCTGATGCATGGAACAGGCTTCCTTGTAGGATAATAAATGCCAATACCTTAGACACCTTCAAATGTAAATTAGATAGACATATGACAGAGGTATGAATAGGCGTGTGCTTATTAGAAGAATCATAAAAAGAAAAATAGAATAAATAAGTAGAGTAGAATAGAATAGGTTAGACATGCTGAAAATATCATTAGAAAATAGAGCTGCCTCGTGTGTGCCAGTAGGCATGTTGCAGTGTCCCCTATTATTTTCTTATACATATAAATATATATATATATATATATATATATATATATATATATATATATATATATATATATATATATATATATATATATATATATATATATATATATATATATATATATATATATAATTTTTTTTTCAAGCGAAACATATGAAATTTGTAAATGTTAATGCTTATGGCTATTTAAGAAAATTTATAAAAATTTTTGAGATTATACTTAAGCTGTTGAAAATATATCTACGAGTCATGTTCACCCTTAATCATTATATAAAAAGGAAAGGAGCGAAATATTTACAAAATAGTGCAGAGCAAGCTAAAATTATATAATTTCAAAAATGGAAATACATAAATGGCATCAGATCAAACTTCAGGTTGAAGGTTTTCAATTTCCTGCCAGGGGCATTATGAGAGAGAATGCTTCTATATTTTATCTTATATGAAAACACAGAATAAATAAAAAAGGTAAGAAAGTAGCAACAACAGCAATATTAATTATAATAATAAAAATAATAATAATAATAATAATAATAATAATAATAATAATAATAATAATAATAATAATAATAATGATGATGATGATGATGATGATGATGATGATGATGATGATGATGATGATGATGATGATGATGATGATGATGATGATGATGATGATGATGATGATGAT
>JAXCGZ010017355.1:60000-76832 GCA_037179515.1 Halocaridina rubra | reverse complement strand
AGATATATATATATATATATATATATATATATATATATATATATATATATATATATATATATATATATATATATATATATATATATATATATATATATATATATATATATATATATATATATATATATATATAGTATATATATATATATATATATATATATATATATATATATATATATATATATATATATATATATATATATATATATATATATATATATATATATATATATATATATATATATTATATATATATATATATATATATATATATATATATATATATATATATATATATATATATATATATATATATATATATATATATATATATATATATATATATATATATATATATATATATATATATATATATATATATATATATATATATATATATATATATATATATATATATATATATATATATATATATATATATATATATATATATATATATATATATATATATATATATATATATATATATATATATATATATATATATATATATATATATATATATATATATATATATATATATATATATATATATATATATATATATATATATATATATATATATATATATATATATATATATATATATATATATATATATATATATATATATATATATATATATATATATATATATATATATATATATATATATATATATATATATATATATATATATATATATATATATATATATATATATATATATATATATATATATATATATATATATATATATATATATATATATATATATATATATATATATATATATATATATATATATATATATATATATATATATATATATATATATATATATATATATATATATATATATATATATATATATATATATATATATATATATATATATATATATATATATATATATATATATATATATATATATATATATATATATATATATATATATATATATATATATATATATATATATATATATATATATATATATATATATATATATATATATATATATATATATATATATATATATATATATATATATATATATATATATATATATATATATATATATATATATATATATATATATATATATATATATATATATATATATATATATATATATATATATATATATATATATATATATATATATATATATTTATGTATATACATAAAGCATATATATGAAGTGAAAGAGAAAGTGGAGGAGGGAATGAAAATGGACTGGGGTTGTATCAAGGATTAAGTAGTGAAGTGTGCTGAGGAACTTTGCAGAAGTATACTAACTGCTGAAAGTAAAATGAAAGGCTGTGAATGGTGGAATTATCAGTCAGTGCAGTAGTGGCTGAAATAAAAGTGACATTTTAGGTATGGTTGCAAGTAGGTACTGTAGAGGTGCATGAAAGGTATTGTGCAGGGAGGAGGTTGGCAAAGCACGAGGTGGGGTTGTATCAAGGATTAAGTAGTGAAGTGTGCTGAGGAACTTTGCAGAAGTATACTAACTGCTGAAAGTAAAATGAAAGGCGGTGAATGGTGGAATTATCAGTCAGTGCAGTAGTGGCTGAAATAAAAGTGACATTTTAGGTATGGTTGCAAGTAGGTACTGTAGAGGTGCATGAAAGGTATTGTGCAGGGAGGAGGTTGGCAAAGCACGAGGTGAGGGAGGCAAAGAGAAGCTGATATAAGGTTGGGCTGATGCTTGTCTGAGAATTTTAAAAGGAATACAAAGATGTTTTGAATGGAAGTGAAAAGAGTGAGGCAATGTGAGTCTGGTAGGGAGGAAAGGATGAAAGGAGTAGATGGGCAATTCCTAGTAGATGAAATATTGGTGAGAGAGAGATAAGCTGAATATTTCAGGGACCTGCTAAATGAGGAAGATAGTAGAGAGGCAGAGCTTGTGGCTGTGGGAAATGAATAGAAAATGCCAATGTTAGGTGATGAAAATTATAGAATAATAAAAAAAAGAGGAAGTACATTTGGCATTGAGAGCAATGAAAGCAGGTAATGCACCAGGGATATATAGGTGTCATATTGAATTCTTGTCAATAGGTGGGGAGACTTTAGTAGAATGTATGGTTAGGTTGTTGAATGAATGTTTCAGATATGGGAGGGTCCCAGTTGATTGGAGAAGTGCATGTATAGTCCCACTTTACAATGGGAAAGGAGATAAGTATGAGTCTAGTAGTTTTAGAGGAATTAGCTTGTTGAGTGTATTTGGTAAGGTATATGGAAGAGTGTTGATTGAGAGTAAAAGGAAAGGTACCGAGAGATCGATCGGGAAAGAACAGCGTGGGGAAAGTAGAGGAAGAGGATGTGTGGATCTGGTGTTTGCGATAAGACAGGTGTGTGAGAGGTTCTTGGAGAAAGGTAGGGACACATTTTGGGCTTTTATGGACTTAGAGAATGCGTATGACATGGCTGATAAAGAGGGGTTGTGGAGTGTGTTGCGACTGTATGGAATAAATAGAAGTTGCTGAAAGTAGTGAAGAGTTTTTACATGAATAGTAGAGCTTGTGTGACAGTAGAGAATTGTACGACTGACTGGTTTGAGGTGAATGTAGGGTTATGTCAAGGTTGTGTAATGTCTCCATGGTTGTCTAATGTGTATATAGAGGGAGTGGTAATGTAAATAAAAGAAAGAGTATAAGACAGAGGTTTTGAACTAGTGGGTGAGAATGGAAGGTTGTGGAAATTGAATCAGTTGCTAGTTATGGATGATACTTTACTGGCTGATGCTGGAAATTAACTGAATCACTTGGTGACTGAGTTTGTTAGGGTATGTGAAAGAAATTGAGGGTGAATAATGGTAAAAGTAGAGTTATTAGATGCAAGAGGAGTGCTAATGTTGGTATATTGAATGTAGGAGTGAATGGAGAGTTGCTTGAAGATGTTGAGAGTTTTAAGTATCTGAAATCGCAGGTATCAAGGAGAGGACGTGTGGATGCAGATACAAGTTGTAGAGTGAAGGAAACAAGTAAATGTCTAGGTGACCTACACATTGTAGGTAGCAGAGACTTGGATGGCAAGAGAGAATGTAAGGAACAAGTTGAGTGTAATGGAGATGAGGTGTTTTAGAAGTATGATTGGTGTGTCTAAAATAGATAAAGATATGAGTCTGTCAGGAAGAAAATGGGTGTTGAAAGGAAAATGTCGGATAGGTTAGATCAGAGAGTGCTGAGTTGGTTTAGGGACATAGAAAGGATGAGTGATGAACGAATAGTGAATAGCGTGCGGAATGCAGAAGTGATTGGAGCTAGGTCAAGAGGAAGACCTAGAATGAGATGGATGGATGACGTGAAGAGGGCAATGAGGAAATTATACTAAAGATAGGAATAATTGGAGGAAGATTGTGTATAGGTAACACAGGCCAAAGGGATTTCTCGCACCTTCTAGGTCAGTGAACTATGATGGATGGGTGTGAGGGGAACTGCCATGTGATGAAGTGGTGTGGGTAAGCCAGCTGCGAGTGACAGGCTTCATTGTAGAATATCCTTGCCTGCCTACCTCGTGGCAGACCCAAGCAGGGTGGAAGGGAGGGAAATGTGGCAACCCTTTATCCCCAAGGAGCTAAGAGAAGTGGTTGAGGTATCATTAAAATCATTATTATTTACTATTACTACTTTTATTATCATTACTATAATAATAATAATAATAATAATAATAATAATAATAATAATAATAATAATAATAATAATAATAATAATAATAATAATAATAATAATAATAATAATAATAATAATAATAATAATAATAATAATAATAATAATCATTATTATTATTATTATTATTATTATTATTATTATTATTATTATTATTATTATTATTATTATTATTATTATTATTATTATTATTATTATTATTATTATTATTATTATTTTTATTATTATTTTTATTATTATTATTATTATTATTATTATTATTATTATTATTATTATTATTATTATTATTATTATTATTATTATTATTATTATTATTATTATTATTATTATTATTATTATTATTATTATTATTATTATTATTATTATTATTATTATTATTATTATTATTATTATTGTTATTATTATTATTATTATTATTATTATTATTATTATTATTATTATTATTATTAATGTTATTATTATTATTATTATTATTATTATTATTATTATTATTATTATTATTATTATTATTATTATTATTATTATTATTCCTATTATATTTTGTATTATTATTGTTGTTATTATTATTACTATTATTATTATTATTATTATTATTATTATTATTATTATTATTATTATTATTATTATTATTATTATTATTATTATTATTATTATTATTATTGTTATTATTATTTTTATTATTATTATTATTATTATTATTATTAATATTAGTAGTAGTAGTAGTAGTAGTATTATCATCTGTTCACTTAGTTGTTCAATAACATGTCTATTCATAAGTGTACTCTTAATTTTCTAAAAGAATAACCACTGTATAAAGAAATGGAAATAAATTTTTGTTTGTTTGTTTGTTTGTTTGGTGAATGCGTGTTTCATGGCCCGGCCACCTCCCTTACAAGGAGGAATGAGGCCATGTGTATGTATGTATAAAACATATTTTACCATTGGCTGAGATTCGAACCTAGGACACATATTTACTGTGCCAAGACGCTACCACCTACACAACTGAAGGTCTAAAAGAAGAAGATACCCTCTGAGCTAACTGTTTAGCTGGGAAATGAACGCATTATTTTGCATTTTTTTTTCCATTTTACTGTTTCTTTCCAGTCTCACTTGTAGCTTCATATCTGCATTCAGTTCAAATCCCATGCTATATAAGCATGCTTTACAGGCACCTGGACGGGATCAGAACCTAACACACTCAGTAACTGTGTCAAGCCACTACTAACTACACCAGTGAACGCTTAAAAGAAGAAGGTAACCTCACAAGTAAATGCTATGCTAGGGAATGAATTTATTCAACAAATTACTTCTTTCCAATTTCACATGTGAGGGTGGGAAGAAGCTAAAAAATGAACAAAAAGTATTCAGAAGATTGCGTTCATTCCCTAGCTTAGCAGTTAGATGAGAAATTAGCTTATTCTTTCAGACCTTCATTGGTGTAGTTAGTAACACCTTGGCACTAATTATGTGTCTGAGGTTCGAGTCCCGACCAAGGGCAAGATGCTTCATTCTTCCATATAGGTTAAAGAACATATTTTATAATTTGAATTAAATGCGAAACTGAAGCCACAAGTGACGCATGAAAGAAGCTGTAAAATGGAAAAAACAAAATTCATAAGAATGTGTTCCTTCCCTAGCTTAGCATTAAGTTGAGAAATTAACTCCTTCTTTTAGACCTCAGTAGTGTAGTTGGTAGTGCCTTGGCACAATTAAGTGTAATATATATATACTATATATATATATATATATATATATATATATATATATATATATATATATATATATATATATATATATATATATATATATATATATATATATATATATATATATATATATATATATATATATATATATATATATATATATATATATATATATATATATATATATATATATATATAAAACATAGTCTATCAGATCTTACATCTCATTTACCCCAAAACATAAAAGACTGTTATGGAGGAAACACACTTCGTTTGGATCCAACACGTCTCCAGATCTTCAAAAACAGAATGCTCTTTTCCTTCAAAATGCTTTAACTAATGTAAGCTCCCATCAAAAAAAAAAAAAAAACAACTTTATTTCCATTTCAATACAATGGGTATTCGTCAGCCAGGGCAAGCCCCAACCCCCCACTGTGGTGTCCACCCACAGCAGTTCCTGCCAGTAAACAGCTTAAACTCTCGGTCTTGGACGGGAACCGATCTTTCGACCTCGTGAATGCGAAGGCAGCGCGTTACCATTGTACTAGCCAGCATCAAGCCACGTCCCTCTTCCTTGATTATCCATATGAAGTCCTTCAGAGTGAAATACTGGAAAATTCTGATGCAACTTGGAGCCTGACACACTTCTTGGTACCATATGGTGTCTTAAAAATATTATTCCTAGAATTAAGGAAAAAGTCACAAAGCCAAAGATGACTGTCAGTAGCTACAACAGATTCATGGGTTTTAGAATTGCGTGAAAAATTTTATTACTCCTTGCAAGCGGTACCGACGAAATATTTATAATTTTAATGCTGTTTGATTGTGCTGAACTGAATTCTCGCCCTGTGCGCATTAAATAATATCAGTGTCGTATACTATACAATAACAGAGAGAAGAAGAAAGAGTTACCTGTTGCCAGCATGACCTTTTCTTTTGCTCAGAGACACTTGCTTTTCAGATTCAGTCTATGGGAGTATGTGGAAGGTATAAATAATGTTTATATATTTTTTATTTGCAGTAATACAGAAATTAGTAGTCGCCGTGGCTCAACCGGTAGCGTCCGCGACTCTGAGGCGTCAGGTCGAGGGTTCGCGCCCCGTCACGGTCTGAGGTTAGCAATGGCATGCACTCAGGGTAACGATTACATCTGCCAAAACAAGTCCTTCGCAGGAAGGCAACCGTCCTAGCCCTTGGTTGAAAAGGGAGTCCGTGACGTAAAACCGGAATAACCGGAATAAGTAATACAGAAATTGATGATATTAAATCTAACTTATCTTACCGATAAGGTGAAGGCTGCACAGCAGGCTGAGAGAAGGGCCCATTAATTTTTGTAGGTGACTAATGATCATCACAGAGAGTGACTGAATTCTGTTTTACTAAGAGATTGTCATGGTTTGCACCTCTTGATTTTGCAATAAGGTCTGGATGGGAGAGATTATTAGAGCTAACATAAGTCTGGTAATTGTCTTGATGGGTACTTCAGCTGCCATAAAGAGAAGGCTATCTTATTTTCATTTTGAAGCCACACAAATACACATGACATGCACCATCTTGGTTTTGCCAGTTGGGTCATCAGATCATTGTTAACTTTCTGCCACTGTAAAATTAAATCTAGATATCCAGCATGTATCTGTTTCTTGTAAAATTTGCTTGAAGTCATTGGCAGATGGGGATGGTATCTTGTGTGACCTTGCTCTTCTTAACTGGCCAGATATGACTGACCTTGCTATTCTAAACTGGGCAAACATATGTAATTATGATGTTATAATTAGATTATTAAACAGTTTTGTGATTGGCAGCACTGAGAAAAGGGTATCAACAAAAACACTGAAACTCTGCATTAAAGATAAAACATGGTTTAACTATGAATGTAGACTTGCCTATCATGAGGAACAAGCATCACATAACCCTCGCAGCTGATGCAAATCAGATCTAAATTGGAGAAACTATACTAGACCCAGAACTGAAATGTATTCTATTTATAATGCAGCTGAATATTAATGTAATGACAGTGCAAAAACTACTTTCTGGTGCTCATCAACAACAAAAGTGATGGTTCAATCTAAATATTGCTCTATATATGGTATTGATATGACTATGTCACCATTTCTAAAACCTAATGAGCTCCATTTTCACTCCCCAAAAGAGAAGGGAGGTACTTTAGCTGAGTTTTTAATAGCAAGAAGAGTGACACGAAATTCTGAATGTAATTTTTTTTTTATCCTGAGTCTAATTGACAATTCTAGCAGTTACATCAAGTGAAGTTAATTATTTTTGCTTGGCTTGGATGCTTATGGTGGCACTGATCCTCATGAAATTCCTCCTCTATCTTCTATTGCACCAATATTGTCAGTAAGATATCTAAAACTAATCTAGTCTGGATGTATTCAGTTTTGTTTGAGGATAAGAGATATAACTGCTTTCCTTAACAAACAAACAAACAAACAAACAAACAAACATTTATTTCCATTTTGCACAATGGTTATTCAACATTAATAGTAACTTATAAGTAGATATGTAATTAAACTAATAAAAAAGAGGGTTATACATATAGTTAAATTAAATGTAGCTTTCATAGAAAATAATAATGCTGTAATAAAAATGTTAACAATAATGTTAATAATAAAGTAGTAAGTATGCCACTAGATACAGGATCGTTATTATCGGCATCATTTCCATATTTGTTTCCTTACAATAAGAATAATTAGTTCTTAATGAGCAGCAACTATTTGTCCAAAAGAAAATTATATAGTTTGCCTTTGAAAGCTGTGAAGGAGGATGCATTTTTAAGATGCTCTGGAATATTATTCCAGAGTGTTGGCCCTTTGATAGTGATCATCTTTGAACCTGCTTCTGTGTTTGTTCTGTGAATAAAGAGCTCACTGCTCTGTCTTGTGTTGGTTCCCCTTATATCCCTGACTGTTTTTAAATCAAATAGCCAGCTATGATAATGATGGTCCAAAATTTTGAATACAAAAACATAAATAGCATAAGCGACCTTATATTCTGCCCGCAGCCACCCAAGTTTATTGAGAGCTGGTGTGATGTGGTCATATTTTCTTATTCCTCCCAGGGCAACTCGAGCTGCAAAGTTAATAAGCTTCTGTATTCTGTTTATCTGAGTCTTAGTGGTAGCTCCCCAAACAGTTGTGCAGTAATTAATGTGACTTAGGGCTAGAGATTTAACAACAGTTATTCGAGTGGTAGTCTCAAAATTGTCTTTTATATGTGATAAGTACATTAATGTTCCTGTAACCTTTTTGCATACTTTATCTATGTGGGAATCAAACAACATGTGGTTATCAAAGTGAATTCCTAGGATTTTTACTGTTTTGCTAGGTGTGATAATATTGTCGCAAAAATTAATTGTTGTGTTTTCTGGAATTTGTGCTATGTGGAACCTTGAACCAATAAATATGCACAGTGTTTTACTTTCGTTAATTAGCAGCCCAATTTCTTGGAAATAGGTTTTAATTATTGACAGAGTGTTTTCTGCTCTTAAAGTTAGCTCTGGGAGATTATTAATATCACCACTAAGGAGTAGTTGAGTGTCATCTGCATATTGTACGACTAGACAGTCAGAAATGAAAGAAGATAGATCATTTACGTAAATGGAGAAGAGGATAGGACCAAGTACTGATCCCTGTGGAACACCAAATGATACATTTTTTGGCACAGAGATAATGTTGTTAAGACGTATGGACTGTTTACGATTAGATAGATACTCGCTAAACCAGCTTGGATCAATATTTAAGTTAATACATTTACTTAAAAGAATTTCATGGCTTACACTGTCGGAGGCTTTTGATAAGTCCAATAATAGAAGAATAGATATTTTTTTCATATCTATGTTATTATATATACTATTCGTAACTTTAAGTAGTGCAGCTTCCGTCGAAAGTTTCGGTCTGAAACCATGTTGGTTAATACTTAATAGTCTATTTGATTCTAAATATGACATAAGTTGGCATGCAACAATTTTTTCTAATATTTTAGAGAAAATGGGTAGCAGGGAAATGGGACGATAGTTTGTCACATCTTCTCTGTCCCCCTTTTTATGCAGAGGTATTACATGTGATATTTTCCAAGAGTCAGGAAACTTTTTAGTGACAATGGAAGTGTTCATAATAGTTAGAATATAGGATGCAATCATGGGTAGAGTGTATTTGATGAACTGAAATGGTATACCATCTGAACCATAAGAGCCAGAGTTTCTTAGGCTCTTTATGGTAAGAATTAGGGTAGCACAATCGATAGGACTTATCTTGAAGTACTCTCTTGTGTTTACATTGGAAGAATTGTCATTTAAGCAATTACTCATATTCACTGAGTTGATGTTTTCTTGGGTTTTTTTTCATATGTATTTTTGCCAACGTTAGCCAAATAGTTATTAAAGTTTTCTGCTTTGTCTTTCAACTCCGTAATATTTTCATAACTTTCTGAGGTACTCTTTTCATTTGGCATCATGCTTCTTATCACTTTCCATGTTGCTGCTGTATCATGTCTAGAGTCATTAAATTGTTTTTTGTAAAAGTCTTTTTTACTTACACTGATGAGAGATCTGACACGTTTCTTTCCTGTTTTATAACGTTCTCGGAGAGTCATATCATATCTATTCATTTTAAGCTCTTTTTGTATTTGATTTCTGATTTGCATTGCCTCTTTGATGTCATTAGTTAGCCAGGGGGCTGAGGGGCGGGTTATTTTTCTTGGTAAAATGGGTGCACAACTATCTAAGCATTCAAGGAAGACTTTTGTTAGAATCTCAACCTGCAAATCGACGTTATCTGTGTATTTAATTCTATTAAGTGCATTTGTGTTGTTGATTAATGTTTCACAAAAGATATCAGGGGAGTAATTTTTTAGACACCGGAATGTCTTGAGGAGAGGCTTCCTTTTGGGCTTGTTTATGTTTAGCATAGCAATGTTCAGCTCGTGGTCTGCAATTGGGCAGGGAACTACGTCCCAATAGGGTATACTTTCCACTTTATTTGTTATTATCAGATCTATAAGAGTCCTAGAATTAGGGATAATGCGGGTCGGTTTTGTCACTATTTGTGTTAACTTCACAGTGTTGATCACCCTTTTCATTTTGTTATCTGCTGAGAGCAAGTCATCATTAATATCACCAAGTATGTATATGGGTTTATGACGCACACAGATATTTCTGAATGTTTCTAGCAGATTATTGAATGAACTGGTAGGTGCTTTAGGGTGACGGTAAACACACCCTACAATGAAAGATGGAAGTTTCTGATACTGCACAGTGATCCATAAATCTTCGAGCTCCTCAGTTTTTTCTAAACCTGTGGTTATTTCTGATGCACTAAGATAATTTCTAACATAAATACAAACCCCACCCCCTCGGCCATGGTCATTGCGAAATATTTTAAACTCTGGGATATTCACATATTTATTTTCAGTTGTAGGAGGAAGCCAAGTTTCACTTACACAGAGGATTTCTATGTTGTAGACTTTTGTTAGCATTATTATTTCCTCAAAATGAGCGAGCAGGGACTGAGCATTCACATGTACTAATGTTACATTCTTACCATATTTCATTGGGGTGGTATCCATAGTCATAGTTGTAGTTTCGACTGTGTGATTCTGCTGGGAATTCATCATTATAGAGCGTTCTGGGGTTAGCCCATGGATCCTGGTGTCTGTACCTGCCGTTGGATGTGTAACGCTGGTTTGAGTATGTGCCGTGGTATGATCGGGCCTTCCCAAAGTTTGAATGCCTAGGTGAGATCTTATTGGTCATGCATCCCTCACTCCTTTTATTTTATGTGGTTTCAAGTGACTGCTGGTAAAGAACCTCTGTAATTATTCGGAGTCTGCTGCACTCTTCCCGTATATGAAACATGGTTATCGTAATAGTTTGAACACTTTTGACAATTTCTGAAGATTTTGCAGAAAGTACTGGAGTTCCGTCTGGAGGTTTGCATGATTGGAGTTGACTTTAAAGCTGCCTTTGATCATCTTAATAAGGAAGCTTTCTTTTTAAAACTGAAAAATGCATGGCTCTTGGTGGACATTTTCTTAGTATTACTGTGTAAATTTCAACTTACAGGACTCAAAGGGTGATGGTAGATGGATTTTACAGTGACTTCAGTATGTAATCTCAGATGTCCCTTGGGGAAGTGTTCTTAAGCACATTTCTTTTCATCCTATATACTCATGACAAGTGGATGGGTTTGGAAAAAAATTGTTGCTTATACTGATGATGCTACTTTAATTACTGTTGAGTCATCCCCCAAAATGAGACTAATTATTGTTGAGTATCTGATTAGAGATCCTGCCTGGTGTAAGATATGGTGCATGATGGTAACATATTTTTTTTTTTATGATTGTGATACCAGAATGGGCAAATAAATAATAATAAAATAAAACTGCCCTCATCGGGTCTGGGTATGAAGAAAACATAGAGTAAAAAGAAACAGAAATGGAGAGTGTAGTGACTTGTCAGATGTGAAAGGATAACAAGAGATGTGTAATAAATATCCAAGAATATTTGGTGTTGATGTAGGCATAGAAAAAGATCGGAAACTGAAAGGAGACGTAACATTGAGCTAGCCAAGTCCAAAAGACTTTTGCTGTAGTACAGCAAGGGGTGCAGTAGCCATGAGCCAAGCTCCTACATGGTAGTAAAACACAAACTATGATAATAAGCAGGTCCAGAACTCTTAATCCTCCACACGCCAATTTCTTTTTAGATAGCATTCCTTCAGCATAAGGTAATTCGTTCAAAATTCATGAGGTAACTTTGATAGTATGTTTACTTTCTAACAAATTTTTTGTATATAGTCCCCAGTTGTGCAAAAATTTGGTACAGTGAGGAAGTCTTATTGTATTTTGTTGACAATCTTTTAATGGTGATTTATTGCAATTGTTTCATATTTCCTAGTCTGGAATATTGCTCCCATGTTTGTTTATGAGCGATAGATTCTCATTTTTGAATATCAGATTAAAACTTGCATGCAGTTAAAGTTCTTAATCCTAAATTAAGACCTGACCTGTATCACATATGCGCTTTTAGCTCGTCTTGCTTGTTGTATAAAATTGGGCACAATGTTAATCACCCTTTGAATTGGGTTCTGCCTAGTTCGTTCCTTCCTTCACGCATTACCAGTAATGCAGTTAATGGCAATAGTTATGCATTTTCTTTTATTAGATTTAATACCAATCAGTATTCAAGAATTTTTTTTCAGCTACAACTAGGAAGTGGAATGAATTGCTTAATCAAGTTGATGAGACAATGGAGCTTCAGAATCTTAAGCCAGGCACAAATAAATTGTATTTAAGCAGAATTTGATGCTGAATATCAAACTTATAGTGGAATAATGCCAGTACTGCAATTCTGAGTTGTCCCATTCATAATTCTATTATAGTTTCTATTTTGTCTCTTCCGTTTTCCTCACCAAGTTTTTTCTCCTGCTGGAACCATCTATTTTATAGTCTGTCACTTTTCTAGTTTGGCATGTTGCTTGGCTTCTAAAAAAGTATATATAAATATTCAGTCTTCTCTTGGCACAACATTTGCGATTCTTTTCCATCACCTCCCGCATGGTTCTGCTTTCCTGGGAGGATTTTCCTGACGCACCAATGCCAACGGTCGCGTAATCGTTGTCATATTCATTCTTCCAATTATCAGTAACCAAACGATCACTTCCGCCCAGATTGTTGGCAGATCACTCCCTGTGATTAGTTTGCCCCAGATTCCATAGCTCTCACGGTAGGTATTTGGCCCTATTTGGCCAATAACGCTAAACAGTTCCACTGTCTCCAACTATGAAAAGTCATAGGGGCAAGACAATCAATAACTCATAGCTGAGAGCCAAAGAACGAAAGTAAGAAATTAGCAAAAATGCCCACTACATGGTTTTCTCCCTAGCCCCCTTTAAATAATTTTAAATACCACCATGTATGTATATTTGTGTGTATATATACATGTTTGTAAGTACACACACGCACTCGAGATACTAAAACTTGTAATTGCAAAGGCATAAAATATGCATCTGATACCCTAAGCTGGAAGTATTATTCATTAAGTAATGACATGAATTATCATTGAGATACAAAATATAATCAGATGCTGATTTTATCATTGAGGTTTGATAATAATCATCTTAGTGACGCTTAACTTTCAATAATGTTTATGTTTTTACCTACTCTATGCATACGAATATAATACAAAAACACGTTCTTTGTGTGCGTGTGTTTTTTTTTGTATTCACTTATATAAATTCATATCTAATTTCTAAATGTTAGATCTCGCTTAATCCGCAAACCGCTTTAATACCAATCTAATGCAATAAGCATTTAGTAAAATAGATCTATTGTTTTATCATGGAAAGAATTTGCACAGATAGAAATGCAATCAGAAATACATCATGCGTATAATTACGTGTTTGTATTTGATCTAACATCTGATATCCAAGCTCCTCTGTGGCTCTGTACATTCATTCATTCTAGAAGGATGATACGATGGTCAAAAATTTTTCTTTTTTCTTTTTAGATTCTGTTCTGTTGACTTGGAAATTCGCCAACATATACAAGTTCAAGTAATTACACAAGGGATGGGAAACAAGTGCGTCACTATCATCTTAATGTATGGGTTGTGAATATAAAATATTGAATAATAATGCAATTACTAAGATTAATAGAGAACTTGAAAAAATTAATTGGATTAAAGGATTCATAAGATCTTACAGAATTTAAATGGCAAAATGCTCACAGTGATGAAATCAAGATTCGGAATTCTCCCCGAAATTGACAAGTTATATTCATACTTAGGCTAAAGTGCAACAATAACGCATCTCCAGGTCCTAAAAGAATGTCCATGAGTACGAACAGTAGTCTTTTGTTATATGAGAACTGCAGGACGGTCATTTTTATTCTTATTTATATTCCAGCTCACGAAGATACCATTTAACTTTATATCCCAACCGCTAACGTTGCACACAACGAGTCCACTGAGCTGACTGAGCTACCTTTCGAGAACAAGTTTGTCAGGTCGTGATATAAATGGCACATAATAACTGATGCCATAAAAATGCCATAACTTGCATCAGACTTGCCATTTTCTGCCAAAAATTGCCAGTATGTGTGTGTGATATTTCAAAGAGATTTAATCAGTGGTAACAAACTTCCTGACACTAACTGGCAGTAGTGTCAGTGGGATGAACGAAGATATTTCAGATCTATTGAAGTTTGCCAAATATTACAGTTGCAAAATACTGATTGAAATGCTAAATGACAGGTCAAATTATCAGTGTTTGATGTTTGCCTCCCCAATTATAAATGAATTTGTGAATATCAATGCCCCATTTTAGTATACAAATGCTGAGCAGTGTCATTTGGTGAAGGACTTGAATGATTTTTAAATTTCATTAAGGAGTAGAACATGGATAATAAATTCATAAGAAAAGTATGCACAGATTGAAGACATACAGCAGACGTTCGTTTTGAAGCTTAATATTGCATAGAAGCAACATTTTCATGTGAACAGGTGATTAACATAAAACATATATGGCTGAATTTTTGAAGATCGTAGTAAATGAAGTGACTAAGAGTTTACCAGAGGAATTAGAGTTTCTCGATACCTTGCAAGCAAATTATTCAAATGTCTTTAACTCCCAGACTAATGTGTTCAGTTCTATGAACTGAACCTTGAAGAATTTATCATTTCAGACATAGATATAGATGACTTAGAAAAGGGGTACATTAATATCAGCCTGTGTGACCGGACAGGAGAAGGGACTGGAATTGACCCAAACAATCAAATATAATATTGGTCCTAAGTGTATGATTTCAAAAACGCACTTGGTTTGTATCATTTTAGAAATTTGGCAGAATTAGTGTTTACTATGTTATGTTCTCTTATATCAAATGCATTTGTTGAAAGTCTTGAGTTATGTTGCAGTACTTGGGACAAAAATGAATATTAAACTGCTAAATAAGCTTTTAAAAAGCACCTTGATGATGAGTCACATTTAAATTTGAGCAGTGCCTCTTGCAAAGAATTTTCTTTCCAAAAGTGATGCCGAAATATTTCAGTTACAATATATATATATATATATATATATATATATATATATATATATATATATATATATATATATATATATATATATATATATATATATATATATATATATATATATATATATATATATATATATGTATATATATATATATATATATATATATATATATATATATATATATATATATATATATATATATATATATATATATATATAGTATATATATATATATATATATATATATATATATATATATATATATATATATATATATATATATATATATATATATATATATATATATATATATATATATATATATATATATATATATATATATATATATATATATATATATATATATATATATATATATATATATATATATATATATATATCTATATATATATATATATATATATATATATATATATATATATATATATATATATATATATATATATATATATATATATATATATATATATATATATATATATATATATATATATATATATATATATATATATATATATATATATATATATATATATATATATATATATATATATATATATATATATATATATATATATATATATATATATATATATATATATATATATATATATATATATATATATATATATATATATATATATATATATATATATATATATATATATATATATATATATATATATATATATATATATATATATATATATATATATATATATATATATATATATATATATATATATATATATATATATATATATATATATATATATATATATATATATATATATATATATATATATATATATATATATATATATATATATATATATATATATATATATATATATATATATATATATATATATATATATATATATATATATATATATATATATATATATATATATATATATATATATATATATATATATATATATATATATATGCAAAATAAACTGTTATATCACAGCACAATATGATGCAAAAAAAGGCCTATAAATAAAACAAAAAAGAAGCGAAGATGTACTATATATTTCGACTGGACTCCAGTCCTCTTCAGGTACAAATGATTCGATATATACAAAGCTCCGGATAAAGGTGGGGAGAGATGCTAGCTACGATTGCCAGGAGGATCCATGATGGGATTATCTTCAGACCTCAGGTCAGGTGGACGGTCATTTGGCATAATCTTCTTAATGAGGTCTTTTAATAATGCTTCATCCACAACGTCAGATCTCCACTGAGCACCATATCTGCAGAGTTCTATAAATCCGTTCGCAAAATTGGTAAAAACAGGAAGAATATTGAACTGCTTGAATCATATAAAGTCACCAATCCCTCCCTTCCCTACTTCTATGGTCTTCCTAAAACTCACA
>JAXCGZ010017355.1:20000-35000 GCA_037179515.1 Halocaridina rubra | reverse complement strand
CCCCTAGAGACTAGGGCCTGCAGTCCTTCAGAACATTATGTAAATTACCTACCTAAATTTAGGAACATGTAAAAGTAAATATATATGAGGAAAGTTTGGACTCCGGTTCTCCTTTGGCCTAGATACTCCCAAAGTTTAACTTATTTGATAATATATATAGATAGCCATTTTTATTTATTTAAGATTTCTTTCCAGTTAATAGTCAAGAAACAGCAAATTAATAAAAAGGACACTACATGACTTGTTTACAATGTTATCATTATTTGCTTTGAGTTTATTTTTATTTATTTAGTTGAATATGGGATAAAAAGAAAGGAAACAAAAAACAAGCAATACAAGAAGGTTGCTTTTGAATTATTGAAGAAAGAATATCCTTTAGTTACACATAAAGAAAAAAATAACTAATATATATTTAAATAAGCAACTTTGAAAGGACACATTAGTTGAATAAGTAAATAAATAAATATATATATATATATATATATATATATATATATATATATATATATATATATATATATATATATATATATATATATATATATATATATATATATATATACATATATGTATGGAGAGTGGTGGTGTTCTTTGTGTTGGTGGTGGTAGTGGTAGTGGTGTTGGTGGTGGTGTCGTTGTTGTTGCTGTTTGTGGGTGTGCTGGGGATATGTCTGCGTCTGACGAAAGCAAACTCATTTTTAATTTAAGAAATGAGTTGGTCGCAGTCAGGCAGGAGGTCAGATCCTTAGCAGAGGAGAACAGGGAGCTGAGAGGTAAGGTAGATATGTTAACCAGGAAGGGACAACTGAATAGTGAAGACGATTGGAAAGTTGTGAATAAGGGTTCAATTAAGATGGTTCTTAGGAAAAATTATAGTTTTCGACTACAAATTGCTAATTCTTTTAGTTCACTTAGAGATGAATGCGACAGTGGCGGCAGCAAAGCTTCAGGACCCATAAAGTCAGATAGGTGTACTAGCGACCATAGAAATGGAGGTGGGAAAAGCTCTCAGATCAAGAGCCTAGGTAAGTTTCCCATGGTCAGAGTAACCCATCCTCCGGATAAGTCTCGTTCTCTTGTAATTGTAGGGATTCACTGTGCAGATATGTAGACAGGAAAGTCAGGCATAGAGTTAGAGGAAAATATTTTTTCCCTGGAGCAGGTATAAAGGTGGGTGAGTCGATTAATAGCTGGAATGAGGATAAAGATGTTGTTTGTTTGATAGTTGGTGTAAATGATGTACAGGATGGTAGAAGTGAGGAGCTGATTAGGTTGTATAGACAAGCCCTGGATAAGACCAGGAAAAGGGGTGCAGTTCCGGTGATGTGTGGTATTCTGATTAGGCTTAGCCAAAGTTCAGAGTGGTGGTCTCGAGCTATAGGAATTAATGCTAGGATGGAAGTCTTCTGTCGGGAGAATAATATAGGTTTTATAGACGGGTGGGATCACTTCACTAGTCGTAAGCATATATATGCAAGAGATAGAGTTCATCTTTCTAATTCAGGTGTCTCGGTATTGGCTGGTATGATTGACAGAGGGGGTTTTGTTAGATACAAATAATGAAAAGATAATACTGGTGCAAAGAAATTAGTCAGTAAGGGTTCAGTAAAATAGTGGGTCAAATAACCGGGAGATTAAGGATAATAACCATTTGTTACATAGAACAAATATTAACAAAAAGAATAACCACAAGAAGGGTAAACCTAAAGAAAGTTTAAAAGGATATTATACAAATAGCCTTAGTTTAGGTAACAAGATAGAAGAAGTGAGAGACATAGTATGTAGTGAGGGACCGGATATAATATGCATTAGTGAAAGTTGGATTAATTTAGAGAGCAAACACCTTAAAGCTGAGTACATAATTACAGGATATAAACTTTATAATGCGGATCGCAGTGCAGATAGAAGAGGGGGAGGGGTAATTATGTATATTAAAGATAGCCTGAGAAGCTGCATTAAGTCTGGAATTAAGACAAATCTAAATTCAGAAACCTTATGGGTTGAAATTAAAAAAATATAGAAAGTCTAGTTGTAGGAGTAGTCTACAGACCACCGGATCTAGATCATTTAAATTCGCAAATTATATATGATGAAATTTCTAAACTGACCAGGTCAAATAGAGTTTGCATTGTAGGCAATTTTAATTTTAGAAACATTAACTGGGAAACCATCACAGGTGATAGTAGCTCTAAGGAGTTTTTGGAAGTAGTAGAAGACAATTTCCTTTCTCAGCATGTAAGTGAAGCAACACGGGGGCTTAATATACTGGATTTAGTTCTTAGTAATAGAGAAAATATGGTTACAAATATAGAAGTTGGTGAACCATTGGGCAACAGTGACCATGATTCCATTAGATTTAACATAATTTTCAAGGAAACTATAAATGAAAATAAGAATATTGTTCCAAACTTTAGAGCAGGAGATTTTGAAGGCCTAAAAACTAAATTATCTAATGACGTTTGGGAAGGGATTTCTGGGGTACAGATGTGGGTAGTTAATCCAGCGGGTCAGGTAGCAGGTAGCAGATTACCCCGAGAATTGAGTACCACAGGCCAAGGATTATCACAATATAAGATCAATACAGTAAATTCTCTCACAGGAAAGAACAGCAGTCCGTCAGTTAATATAAATTTGGATGAGGAATATAACCATTTTGGCATGACTCTTAAGAATAGTCAGAAAGACTATAGTCCCATGAAGCAGTTCATATCAAGAAAATATCTCCCTAAATGGATGAATAATAGAATAAAGAATCTTATAGGTATTAAAAGAGGAATATACAGGAAGCTAAAAAGAGGCGAGGCAGCAATATATACAGTTAAACAGGGAAGTTAAAAAGATAGTTAGAAAGTCGAAAAGAAAATACGAAGTTAGAATAGCAGGAGAAGCTAAAGAAAATCCTAAATTGTTTTATCAACATTATCAAACAAAATTTAAGGAAAATGTCGGACCAATTGAAGTAGCCAATGGCCATATCACAGATGATGATAAAGTGATATGTACATGTTTAGATGATTATTTCTTATCTGTATTTACCAATGAAAACTTTGAGTATATTCCAGAGGTAGAATCCATTTACAGAGACAGTCTCAATAATATACTTAGTTCAATAAATATTACGAGAGAGGAGGTAATAAAAGAAATAGATAAATTAAAGGCTCATAAATCTCCGGGACCTGATGGAATATATGCTAGAATATTAAAGGAATGCAAGGAAGAGCTTAGTTGTCCACTAACTGCGTTATTTAATAATTCAGTAAAATTAGGATCGGTACCCATGGAGTAGAAATTGGCAGATGTGGTACCAATATTTAAAAAAGGAGAACGAGCTAAAAAGAATTATTATTGGCCTGTAAGTTTAACGTCAACAGTGGGTAAGATTCTAGAATTCATCATTGAAAATAAAATAAGGTGACATCTAGAATTACACAGACTGATAAAACTTTCACAACACGGGTTTCTGAAGGGTTTTTCGTGCCTTACAAACTTACTGTCTTTTATTCAGAAGATTACTAGGCAGTAGATTGTAGCAAAGAATATGATACAATATGTCTAGATTTTAGCAAAGCTTTTGATAGAGTTCCTCACAAAAGATTAGTTAAAAAGCTGGAAGCTCATGGTATAGGAGGAGCTGTTCTCAGATGGATCAAAGAATGGTTAAAAGACAGAAAACAGAGGGTTTGCATAAAAGGAGAGAAATCGGAGTGGGGTTCGGTTACTAGCGGGGTACCACAAGGCTCGGTACTTGGTCCCCTATTATTCATCGTATATCTAAATGATCTGGATTCGGATATCAGTAGTAACCTAAGTAAATTCGCAGATGACACAAAAATAGGTAGAATTATAAATGGAAAAGAAGACATTCATGCTTTACAGGAAGATCTAAATAAATTATCTGAATGGTCGGACAAATGGCCAATGTAGTTTAATGTTGAAAAATGTAATGTTGTTAAAATGGGTACTATGCAAGACTATGCGAGTTATAAGCTAAATAACCATGAAATCATGAGTTCTCAGTTTGAAAGGGATTTGGGAGTTCTTGTGAGTAGTAATCTTAAGCCAAGAGAGCAATGCACAGCAGTCAGAAATAAAGCAAACAGAATTTTAGGATTTATCTCAAGAAGTGTGGGCAATAGGACGGAGAAAGTTATTTTGCAGCTCTGTCTTGCATTAGTTAGGACCAATTTAGATTATGCTGTGCAATTCTGGTCATCCTATTATAGAATGGAATTGAATCCTTGGAGAGAGTGCAGCAAAGAATGACCAAGATGATACACAATATCAGAAATCTACCATATGAGGACTGATTAAAAAAACTTAATCTACATTTCCTAGAGAGGCGCAGAGTTATGGGAGATATGATTAAAGTTTATAAATGGTTTAAAGGGATTAACAAGGGTGATATTAATAAAGTTTTAAAAATGATAAAACCAGAACCCGTAATAATGGATTTAAGCTTAATAAATTTAAGTTCAGAGGGGAAATTGGTAAAAAATGGTTTGGTAATATAGTAACTGATGCATGGAACAGGCTTCCTAGTAGGATAATAATTGCCAATACCTTAGACACTTTCAAATGTAGATTAGATAGACATATGACAAAGGTAGGGTGGGTATGAATAGGTTAGTGCTTATTAGAAAAATCATAAAAAGAAAAATAGAATAAATAAGTAGAGTAGAATAGAATAGGTTTGACATGATGAAAATACCATTCAAAACTGGAACAGCTTCGTGCGTGCCAGTAGGCATGTTGCAGTGTCCCCTATTCTTATGTTCTTATGTTTTTTTGTTCTTATATATATATATATATATATATATATATATATATATATATATATATATATATATATATATATATATATATATATATATATATATATATATATATATATATATATAAATATATATATATATATATATATATATATATATATATATATATATATATATATATATATATATATATATATATATATATATATATATATATATATATATATATATATATATATATATATATATATATATATATATATATATATATATATATATATATATATAAGAACATAAAAATATAAGAACATAAGAATAGGGGACACTGCAACATGCCTACTGGCACGAACGAGGCAGTTCCACTTTTGAATGGTATTTTCATCATGTCAAACCTATTCTATTCTACTCTACTTATTTATTCTATTTTTCTTTTTATGATTTTTCTAATAAGCACTAACCTATTCATACCCACCCTACCTCTGTCATATGTTTATCTAATCTACATTTGAAAGTGTCTAAGGTATTGGCATTTATTATCCTACTAGGAAGCCTGTTCCATGCATCAGCTACTCTATTACCAAACCATTTTTTACTAATTTCCCCTCTGAATCTAAATTTATCAAGATTAAATCCATTATTACGAGTTCTGGTTTGATCATGAATTTTTAAAACTTTATTAATATCACTCTTGTCAATCCCTTTAAACCATTCATACACCTCAATCATATAAGAACATAAGAACATAAGAATAGAGGACACTGCAACATGCCTACTGGCACACACAAGGCAGCTCCATTTTTTAATTGCATTTTCAGCATGTCTAACCTATTCTATTCTACTCTACTTATTTATTCTATTTTTTCTTTTTATGATTTTTCTAATAAGCACTAACCTATTCATACCCACCCTACCTCTGTCATATGTCTATCTAATCTACATTTGAAGGTGTCTAAGGTATTGGCATTTACTATCCTACTAGGAAGCTTGTTCCATGCATCAGCTACTCTATTACCAAACCAATTTTTACCAATTTCCCTTCTGAACCTAAATTTATCAAGCTTAAATCCATTATTACGAGTTCTGGTTTGATCATGAATTTCTAAAACTTTATTAATATCTCCCTTGTTAATCCCTTTAAACCATTTATACACTTCAATCATATCCGCCCTAACTCTTCGACTCTTTAGAGAATGTAGATTAAGTTTTTTTTAATCTGTCCTCATATGGTAGATTTCTGATATTGTGTATCATCTTGGTCATTCTTTGCTGCACTCTCTCCAAGGATTCAATTTCCATCCTATAATATGGTGACCAGAATTGCACAGCATAATCTAAATAGGGCCTAACTAATGCAAAATAGAGCTGCAAAATAACTTTTTCCGTCCTATTGCTAACACTTCTTGAGATAAATCCTAAAATTCTGTTTGCTTTATTTCTGACTGCTGTGCATTGCTCTCTTGGCTTAAGACAACTACTAACAAGAACTCCCAAATCCCTTTCACACTGAGAACTCATGATTTCATGGTTATTTAGCTTATAACTAGTATTGTCATTTATAGTACCCATTTTAACTACTTTACATTTTTCAACATTAAATTCCATTTGCCATATGTCCGACCATTCAGATAATCTATTTAGATCTTCCTGTAAAGCATGAATGTCTTCTTTTCCATTTATAATTCTACCTATTTTAGTGTCGTCTGCGAATTTACTTAGGTTACTACTGATATCCGAATCCAGATCATTTAGATATACGATGAATAATAGAGGACCCAGTACCGAGCCTTGTGGTACCCCACTAGTAACCGAGCCCCACTCCGATTTCTCTCCATTTATGCAAACCCTCTGTTTTCTGTCTTTTAACCATTGTTTGATCCATCTGAGAACAGCTCCTCCTATACCATGAGCTTCCAGCTTTTTAACTAGTCTTTTGTGAGGAACTCTATCAAAAGCTTTGCTAAAATCTAGATATATTGTATCATATTCTTTGCTACAATCTACTGCCTCGTAAACTTCTGAATAAAAAGACAGTAAGTTTGTAAGGCATGAAAAACCCTTCAGAAACCCGTGTTGTGAAAGTTTTATCAGTCTGTGTAATTCTAGATGTGCCCTTATATTATTTGCAATTATGGATTCTAGAATCTTACCCACTGTTGACGTTAAACTTACCGCCCTATAATTATTCTTTTTAACTCGTTCTCCTTTTTTAAATATTGGTACCACATCTGCCAATTTCCACTCCATGGGTACCGATCCTAATTTTATTGAATTATTAAATAATGCAGTTAGTGGACAACTAAGCTCTTTCTTGCATTCCTTTAATATTCTAGCATATATTCTATCAGGTCCCGGAGATTTATGAGCCTTTAATTTATCTATTTCTTTTATTGCCTCCTCTCTCATAATATTTATTGAACTAAGTATGTTATCGGGACTGTCTCTGTAAATGGATTCTACTTTCGGAATATTTTCCAAGTTTTCATTGGTAAATACAGATAAGAAATAATCATTTAAACATGTACACATCACTTTATCGTCATCTGTGATATGGCCATTGGCTACTTCAATTGGTCCGACTTTTTCCTTAAATTTTGTTTGATAATGTTGATAAAACCCTTTAGGATTTTCTTTAGCTTCTCCTGCTATTCTAACTTCGTATTTTCTTTTCGACTCTCTAACTATCTTTTTAACTTCCCTGTTTAACTGTATATATTGCTGCCTCACCTGCTCTTCACCTCTTTTTAATTTCCTTTATATTCCTCTTTTAATACCTATAAGATTTTTTATTCTATTGTTCATCCATTTAGGGTCATTTTTTCTTGATCTGCAATGTTTCATGGGAATACAGTCTTCTGAGTATTCTTCAGAGTCATGACAAAATTGTTATATTCCTCATTCAAATTTATATTAACTGACGAACTGCTGTTCTTTCCTGTGAGAGAATTTAATGTATTGATCTTATCTTGTGATAATCCTTGGCATGTGGTAGTCAAATCTCGGGGTAATCTGCTACCTGCGACCTGACCTGCTGGATTAACTACCCACATCTGTACCCCAGAAATCCCTTCCCATACCTCATTAAATAATTTAGTTTTTAAGCCCTCAAAATCTCCTGCTCTAAAGTTTGGAACAATATTCTTATTTTCATTTATAGTTTCCTTGAAAATTATGTTAAATCTAATGGAATCATGGTCACTATTGCCCAATTGTTCACCAACTTCTAAATTTGTAACCATATTCTCTCTATTACTAAGAACTAAATCTAGTATATTCACCCCCCGTGTTGCTTCACTTACATGCTGAGAAAGGAAATTGTCTTCTACTACTTCCAAAAACTCCTTAGAGCTACTATCACCTGTTATGGTTTCCCAGTTAATATTTCTAAAATTAAAATCGCCTACAATGCAAACTCTGTTTGACCTGGTCACTTTAGAAATTTCATCGTATATAACTTGCGACTTTATATTATCTAAATCAGGTGGTCTGTAGACTACTCCTACAACTAGACTTTCTATATTATTTTTAATTTCAACCCATAAGGCTTCTGAATTTAGATTTGTCTTAATTCCAGACTAAATGCAGCTTCTGAGGCTATCTTTAATATACATAATTACCCCTCCCCCTCTTCTATCTGCACTGCGATCACCATTATAAAGTTTATATCCTGTAATTATGTATTCAGCTTTAAGGTGTTTGCTTTCTAAATTAATCCAACTTTTACTAATGCATATTATATCCGGTCTCTCACTACATACTATGGCTCTTAGTTCTTCTATCTTGTTACCTAAACTACGGCTATTTGTATAATATCCTTTTAAACTTTCTTTAGGTTTACCCTTCTTGTGGCTATTATTTTTGTTAATATTTGTTCTATGTGACAAATGGTTATTATCCTTAGACTCCCAGTTATTTGACCCACTATTTACTGAACCCTTACTGACTAATTTCTCTGCACAAGTATTATTAATTTCATTATTTGAATCTAACAACACCCCCCTACCTCTATGTCTATCATACCAGCCAATACCGAGACACCTGAATTAGAAAGATCCACTCCATCCCTTGCATACATATGCTTACGACTAGTGAAGTGATCCCACCGTCTATAAAACCTATATTAGTCTCCCGACAGAAGACTTCCATCCTAGCATTTACTCCTATAGCTCGAGACCACCACTCTGAACTTTGGCTAAGCCTAGGGAGAATACCACACATCACAGGAACTGCACCCCTTTTCCTGATCTTATCCAGGGCTTGTCTATACAACCTAATCAGCTCTTCACTTCTACCATCCTGCACGTCATTTTCACCAGCTATCAAACAAACAACATCTTTTTTCTCAATCCAGCTAATTATTGACTCACTCACCTTCTTCATACCTGCTCCAGGGAAAAAATATTTTCCTCTAACTCTATGCCTGAGTTTCCTGTCTACATATCTGCATAGTGAATCTCCTACAATTACCAGAGAACGAGACTTATCCGGAGGATGGGTTACTCCGACCTTGGGAGACTTACCTAGGCTCTTGACCTGAGAGCTTTTTCCACTTCCATTTCTACGATCGCTAGTACACCTATCTGACTCTATGGGTCCTGAAAAATTACTGCCGCCGCTGTCACATTCATCTCTAAGTGAACTATATGAATTAACAACTTGTAGTCGAAAAGTATCATTTTTCTTAAGAACCATCTTCGTTGAACCCTTATTCACAACTTTCCAGTCGTCTTCACTATTCAATTGTCCCTTCCTGGTTAACATATCTACCTTACCTCTCAGATCCTTTTTCTCCTCTGCTAGGGATCTGACCTCCTGCCTGACTGCGGCCAACTCATTTCTTAAATTAAAAATGAGTTTGCTCGCGTCAGCCGAGGACAAATCCCCAGTACAGCCACAAACAGCACCAACAATGACACCACCACCAACACCACTACCACTAACACCACCAGCACAAAGAACACCACCACTCTCCATTGTACAAAGTATGGTCAAGACTAGAGCTACTGGAAGCAAGTCCTCACTGGATGAATCCAGGAACTAACACCCTTAACTCTGGTCAACTCTAGAGAATGTAGATTAAGTTTTCTTAATCTGTCCTCATGTGGTAGATTCCTGATATTGTGTATCATCTTGGTCATTCTTCGCTGCACTCTCTCCAAGGGATCAATTTCCATCCTATAATAGGGTGACCAGAATTGCACAGCATAAACTAAATGGTGCCTAACTAATGGATGATAGAGCTGCAAAATGACCTTTTTTTTCCGTCCTATTGCCAACACTTCTTGAGATAAATCCTAAAATTCTGTTTGCTTTATTTTTGCCTGCTGTACTCTCAAATCCCTTGCACACTGAGAACACATGACTTCATGGTTATTTAGCTTATAACTCGCATAGTCTTGTATAGTACCCATTTTAACTAAATTGCATTTTTCAACATTAAATTCCATTTGCCACTTTTCCGACCATTCAGGTAATTTATTTAGATCTTCCTGTAAAGCATGAATGTCTTCTTTTCCATTTTTAATTCAACCTATTTTAGTGTCATCTGCGAATTTACTTAGGTTACTACAGATATCCGAATCCAGATCATTTAGATATACGATGAATAATAGAGGACCAAGCACCAAGCCTTGTGGTACCCCGCTAGTAACCAAACCCTACTCCGATTTCTCTCCATTTATGCAAACCCTCAGTTTTCTGTCTATTAGTCATTCTTTGATCCATCTGAGAACAGCTTTTCCAATACCATGAGCTTCCAGCTTTTTAACTAATCTTTTGTGAGGAACTCTATCAAAAGCTTTGCTAAAATCTAGATATATTGTATCATATTCTTTGCTACAATATACTGCCTCGTAAACTTCTGAATAAAAAGACAGTAACTTTGTAAGGAATGAAAAACCTTTCAGAACCGGGGTTGTGAAAGTTTTATCAGTCTGTGTAATTCTAGATGTGCTCTTATTTTATTTGCAATGATGGATTCTAAAATCTTACCCACTGTTGACGTTAAACTTACAGGCCAATAATAATTCCTTTTAACTCGTTCTCCTTTTTTAAATATTGGTACCACATCTGCCAATTTCCACTCCATGGGTACCAATCCTAATTTTACTGAATTATAAAATAAAGCAGTTAGTGGACAACTAAGCTCTTCCTTGCATTCCTTTAATATTCTAGCATATATTCTATCAGGTCCCGGAGATTTATGAGCCTTTAATTTATCTATTTCTTTTATTACCTCCTCTCTCGTAATATTTATTGAACTAAGTATATTATCGGGACTGTCTCCGTAAATGGATTCTACCTATGGAATATATATAAGTTTTCATTGGTAAATACAGATAAGAAATAATCATTTAAACATGTACATATCATTTTATCATCATCTGTGACATGGCAATTGGCAACTTCAATTGGTCCAACTTTTTCCTTAAATTTTGTTTGATAATGTTGATAAAACCCTTTAGAATTTTCTTTAGCTTCTCCTGCTATTTTAATTTCGTATTTTCTTTTCGACTCTATCTTTTTAACTTCCCTGTTGAACTGTAATATTGCTGCCTCACCTTCTCTCCACCTCCTTTTAGTTTCCCGTATATTCTACTTTTAATACCTATAAGATTCTTTATTCTATTATTCATCCATTTAGGGTCATTTTTTCTTGATCTGAAATGTTTCATTGGAATATAGTCTTTCTGATTATTCTTCAGAGTCATAACAAAATTTTTATATTCCTCATCCAAATTTATATTAACTGATGGACTGCTGTTCTTTCCTGTGAGAGAATTTACTGTATTGATCTTATCTTGTGATAATCCTTGGCCTGTGTTACTCAATTCTCGGGGTAATCTGCTACCTGTGACCTGACCTGCTGGATTAACTACCCACATCTGTACCCCAGAAATCCCTTCCCATACCTCATTAGATCATCTAGTTTTAAATCCCTCAAAGTCTCCTGCTCTAAAGTTGGAACAATATTCTTATTTTCCTTTATGGTTTCCTTGAAAATTATGTTAAATCTAATGGAATCATGGTCACTGTTGCCCAATGGTTCACCAACCTCAAAATTTGCAACCATATTCTCTCTATTACTAAGAACTAAATCCAGTATATTCACCCCCCGTGTTGCTTCAAGCACATGCTGAGAAAGGAAATTGTCTTCTACTACTTCCAAAAACTCCTTAGAGCTACTATCACCTGTTATGGTTTCCCAGTTAATATTTTTAAAATTAAAATCGCCTACAATGCAAACTCTATTTGACATGGTCACTTTCGAAATTTCATCGTATATAATTTGTGAATTTAAATTATCTAAATCAGGTGGTCTGTAGACTACTCCTACAACTAGACTTTCTATATTATTTTTAATTTTAACCCATAAGGTTTCTGAATATAGATTTGTCTTGATTCCAGACTCAATACAACTTCTGAGGCTATCTTAAATATACATAATTACCCCTCCCCCTCTTCTAACTGCACTGTGATCAGCATTATAAAGTTTACATTCTGTAATTATATACTTTGCTTTAGGTATTTGCTCTCTAAATTAATCCAACTTTCACTAATACCCTGTGGGGCGGGCACAACATCAAAGAATAACCTCAATGTATTCCCTGCGTGTCGTAAAAGGCGACTAAAAGTGGACGGGGCGAGGGGACTAGGAATCCCCCCCCCTTGTATCAACCTCCTGCGAGACGTCAAAGAAGAAGGGGAGTAGAGGGGAGAATAACTTCTCCCCAAACTCTGGTTTTGGTGTGTCTAAATGTGTGTGGTTGTAGTACGATAGAGAGCAAAAGATGTGAGATTGGATATATGTTTGGTAGGAGGAGGATGGATGTATTGGCATTGTGTGAGACGAAGCTGAAAGGAAAAGGAGAAGTGGAATTTGGTGATGTGACGGGTAGGGTGTCTGGGCTTGAAATGGGGAGAGCGAGAGAAGGTGTGGCATTATTGCTGAGTGAATGGATGGTAAATCAGGTAGTGGAATGGAAAGAAGTGTCATCTAGGCTGATGTGGGTGAGGGCTAGGATAGGAAGGGAATGTTGGGCTTTTGTTAGTGCGCATGGGCCTGGATGTGAGAGAAGTGAGGAAGAGCGGGATGAATTCTGGAATGAGTTAACTAGATGTGTGGATGGTCTGAGTAGAAGGAACTATGTAGTATTGTTGGGTGACTTGAATACCAGAGTGGGTGATGAAGAGATAGAAGGTGTTGAAGGAAAGTATGGGGTACCATTTGGGAATGAGAGTGGCGAGAGACTGTTAGATATGTGTGTGGAGGAAGAGTTGGTGATAGGTAATAGTTTATTTAAGAAGAAGTTAATAAATAAGTATACATGGATGAGAGTGGCAAATGGAAGAGTGAAAGAAAGAGCATTGATGGATTATGTGTTGGTAGCAAAGAGCATGGTTGGTAGAGTGAAAGATGTACATGCATTCAGGGGTGTGGCTGCTGGGATGTCTGATCATTTTTTGGTTGAAGCAAAAGTGGTAGTAGCAAATGAATGGGGAAATAGTGTGGGGGGATGTAGAAGGGAAATAGTGAAGGTGGAATAGTTGAAAAAGCCAGAGAAGAGACAGGAATATCAGTACAGGTTGAGAGTGGCATATGACAAGGTGAAAGAAAGAGAACTTGGGGAGTTAGGGGAGGAATGGGGGTTGATGAAAGAATGTTTTGTGGGACATGCAAGTGATGTGTGTGGAAAGAGGTTTGTTGGAGGTGGCATGAGGAGGGGCAGCGAGTGGTGGAATGAAGGGGTGAAAATGAAGGTGGAAGAGAAAAAGAGGGCTTTTGAGGAATGGCTGCAGTGTAAAAGTAGGGAGAAGTATGAAAGATATAGGGAGAAAAATGTGGAAACCAAGCAGAAGGTAGGGGAAGAGAAGAGGTTGGCAAATGTTATGTGGGGACAGGATTTTAGTAGGTCATATGAGGAGAATAAAAAGAAGTTTTGGAAAGAAGTGAAGAGAGTAGGGAAGGGTGGATCGAGGATGGAAGAGACAGTGAAAGATGTGAATGGACAGATGTTAAGAGGGAACGATGCAAGGAAAAGATGGGCAGAATATTTTGAGTGCTTGTTGAATGTTGAGGAAGATAGAGAGGCAGCTATATTGGGAGTGGGAGGGGTTCAAGGGCCAGTAATGGAAGATGAAAGTGAGAGAGAGATTACAAGAGAGGAGGTGAAAAGGGCATTGCATGAAGCGAAAGCATGTAAAGCACCTGTAATGGATGGTGTGAGAGCGGAGATGTTGAAAGAAGTGGGTGTGACTGCATTGGAATGGTTAGTGAGAGTGTTTAATATATGCTTTATGTTGTCATTGTTGCCGGTGGAATGGGTGATTGCCTGTATAGTGCCCCTATACAAAGGTAAGGGAAATATGTATGAATGCAGTAATTTTAGGGGTATAAATTTGTTGAGTGTGATAGGAAAAGTGTATGGTAGGATACTGGTTAATAGGATTAGGGATAAGACAGAATATGTGATCGCGGAAGTGCAGAGTGGTTTTAAGAGGGGTAGAGGTTGTATAGATCAGATTTTTATGGTTAGGCAGTTATGTGAGAAATATTTAGCAAAGGGTAAGGATGTGTATTTTGCATTTTTGGATCTGGAGAAAGCATATGATAGAGTTGATAGAGAGGCTATGTGGAATGTTTTGAGATTATATGGAATCAATGGTAAATTGTTGCATGCAGTGAGGAGTTTGCATGAGGGCAGTAGAGCTTGTGTTAGGGTAAGGAATGAAGTGAGTGAGTGGTTTCCAGTGAGTGTGGGAATGAGACAGGGATGTGTGATGTCACCATGGCTGTTCAATTTGTATATTGCCAGAGTTGTAAGAGAGGTGAATGAGCGAGTGCGTGGTCGAGGTTTGAGAATGGTTGATGGGGATGATAACGAGTGAGAGCTGAATCAGTTGCTGTTTGCAGATGATACTGTGTTGGTGGCAGATTAAGAGGAACAGCTGTGTCAGTTAGTGTCAGAATTTGGAATGGTGTTTGAGAGAAGGAAGTTGCGAGTGAATGCAGGAAAGAGTAAAGTTATGAGGTGTACAAGAAATGAGGATGGTGCTGGATTGAATGTTATGTTGAAAGAAGAGACACTTGAGGAGGTTAATCAGTTTAAGTATTTAGGCTCGGTTATAGCTGCACATGGTGGAGTGGAAGCAGATGTGTGTCACAGAGTGAATGAAGGATGTAAAGTGTTGGGTGCATTGAACGGAGTGATGAAGAATAGAGGGTTGGAAA